>JAWQUT010000139.1:494879-523457 GCA_033807755.1 Ellobium chinense
GTTTATGGATTGTACATCTCTATATGTAAATAGACACTTTAAAGAGTTATACTGTATTCTGTATTGGACGTTTCGCTGGTTACCCCGACCAGTGAAACCCCCGGTGTAAAGGGGTAGTTTTCCAAATAAAGTATTATTATATTATTATTATTATTACTATATTTCAGATCTTTAAGCCTAAATATTAATCACCCCCCCCCTCCACACACACACACACACACACACATGCATAATGCATACAGAACTCTAGAACATGCAGAGAGATCACAGAAATTCTGACTCCTGGTAAAATTTGATATCTACATGTTCATAGAAAACACGGTGGTAAGCACTAATACAAGGCGTTGCCACGAATGCATAGACTTTTGTTTTTTTTAATACCTTTACCCCGGGTCGTGAGGTCTACTGTAATATTAGAACTGTTTTAACTATTTATATGGTGTCAATATTTCGTCGTTTCTTACTATTCTTGCGCTCAAAGGTTCTCTCTACCCCGTCTCTCGTTCTCCTCTTCATACCCATCCTTTGCGGATGGTGGTTGTAGACGTTCTGATGTTGCTATCCGGTGGTAGGCCGAGACCTAATGGTCGCAAATTAGCCTACCGTAAAGCAGAGGTGTCCAACAACAGACCTACGGACCACCAAGAATGTAAAACTTGGCCGGCGATGTTACGTTAGTCTATGGGGTGTTTTACTATTCAGTGTCATGCATTAAGAGTGGGTCTAAACATGAACTCACATTATTTTCACATGTGGCCTATGGCCGTATGCATAATCCATACGTTAATTAACGTATTGTGTTAACTAGAGTGAACACTACTAATGTTTTGGGAGTTTCCCATGGTTACCGCACTGCGTTAACTAACGAAAGGAATATGCATACCGTCACTGGTCCGCACAGGACGAATGAAATATAGGACTAAAAAGTGGTCCTCTTTCTGAAAAAGCGCCAGGGGGCGAGGACTGAGGAGATTTGTATGGTAGTCATCATGTGAGGTCCGTATCTGAAACGTGGGTTTATGTTTCATCATAATGCGGGACACTGAATGTTGTATAACTCCATAACCACATGGACCATATATTACACCTTTATGAACCATGTCTTGGCCCGTGAGCAAGTGGATTGGCAACCCTCCCTCGGCGGAGTACATGTATCAAAAATGATACCACAAAAAAAAAAGGACGTCGCCCTCAGAGGCTAATACTCTGGAAGTTCAAACCCTTTCTAAAATGCTAGCTCGTCTTCTCATCTCTTGTTAGGCATAGCAAGTAACGCTACTATATATTCCCAGGTATTCACTGAGTATAGTGTAAAGTGGTTCACTGAGTAGCCTGGCCTGCCCACGCATAGTTTTAAACGTAAAAAGTGTCAACGAAGACTTACCGCCTGCCTATAAAGGTCTACTACATTCTGAAGCTTTGAAATGTACTTGTAATGTCACTGGAGGCATCACAAGAAGAACAAGCACTCATTCATTATTTAAGAACAGATCTACATCTACTTGTCTCCAATGACTAGTGGTAAGGCGAAATGAGGTGCAGTGTCAATACCCCTCTCTCCTATTGTACTGCAAATGAACGCCCCTCAGATATACATGTCGTGTGAGTGCCTGGGCTGAGAAGAACAGAAGTTCGATTCATTATACAGAACACTTGCATGACCGAGTATGGGAGAGACCCGTGAATAGACGGAGGCCGTATTTGATCGGCACATGTATGTTTTCCCAAGAGACCCCGCCCCCCCCGGGGCCTCTAACTCCAATAATTTCGATTCCTACATCTCAGTAGCAGTCAATCCAGTCATTCAATTTGTAATCTACTGAAACTTTTATCGTAACACACTTAGGTTAAAAAAACAAGTCAAATTAAGCTGTGCAGTTTACCGTCGGCCTTTCTATTAAAAACGTTTTTTTAAAGCTATTGTAATCAAGCAAAAAGGATGGCTAAGCAGACTGAAATAATAATACCCCAGTTTGACCTAAAGGTCTTTATGCCCTTGGACTTTGAAAGCATAATGACTCCACTGATTTTCTCCAGTCAGCAGAGGCAAGTACCAGCATCACACTACAGAAACATGAGCCACAACATCTCCTTCCTTCTCCTCCCCCATCCAGTAATTCCAAGTTTAAAAAAAGTGAGATAAAATTTTAAGCACATTACAAGATACATGTACTGTAGTCCAGATATAATCTGTAATTCGTCGCCTTCCACACGAAAGGGCGTATCCTTGTTTTTCACGTTTTTAAGGCGAGCCATTTACGTCTGATTCGATCATATTGATAGTTAGCTTAAGCCCTTAGGAATTTTATGCTATATCTTCGTTACTATTTGATCTAGGGGTACACCGTTTCGTGTGAACATAGTTCTGAGATAGTACTACATACTGGTGGTGATAACTCAAAACCGTCAAAAATCGGGATACGCCCTTTCGTGTGGAAGGCGACGAATTGTTGTAAGTTTCATTAACCTAAGTGCTGCACTGTACTTTTATCACAGCAAACAAGAACAGTAAAGACATGTCAAACAGTGATGTGCCACAGTCAATGTGTAAGACTGACATCGACCATAATTAATTTTGTGAAACATGTGTTTTCAGGTTTCCACTATTTGCAGCTTTGTCATAACTATAGCACCTAGATACAGGTACTTGAAATTTGTAACGGTAGACATCTACAACTGTGTGCCAAATTTCAACACATAAGATTTGAATTTGTGAAGTTGTTGAATTTTGAACTTAGGTAAACCAATTTGTGGTCATCAAATACACACAAGGAAGTTAGATAACTGAAGTTCGATTTAACATGCACAGAACACTTGCAAAATCGTGTAAGATAATTTTTTGATTTTGGTCGCAGATGAACAAAGTAACAGTCACAACATAACAGCAGGCACAAATGACACCCAAACAAATACTTGTTTTACACACATAAATGACCACATGCATACACACACATTCCAGAGCCAACACAAACACAAAATTTTATGCATTTCATTTTGAATTTTATTTTCATATAAATCATTTTCTTTGTTAACCTATCCCAAAGTAAAAAAAAAAAGAAGTGCAGACATTTGGTGCAAAAAGATTTATAATACATTATACCACTTAGTAAATGCCTATTATTCAGAGTAAAGACATTTATAAATCTTGAAAATGACACATCATACAAAATGAAGAGCTAATGGTAATGGTGGGCTGGTACCTCAAGTTTTAAGTAAGGTGATATTCAGCCTTCAAGCTCAAAGTATCAATTCTACTTTGATCCTGATACTAAGAATAGGGTAGACATTTCCATACTCTAGACAACTTCTGATACTTTCAATATCTCTAGTGCTCTGATAATGAACTGACATTCCTAAATACTGAAAGCATTCATAATCAGAAACGATTCTGCCCACTAACATGAAACAGGCATTATGAATAACCTCACATTACAATGAGAATCTGTTGATCAGCTGCAGCAGATTCTACCCCTTCACTGTTGCCCACATCCCTCACATAAACACTCCTCTCTCTCTCTCTCACACCCCCTCCCCCTTCCCTTTTTACAAAAAAAGAAAAGAAAAATGTATGCACACATCCATGCACACATTTATATACTGTATATACAAGAAGCAATGGTGAGAGCTAGTTATACATCATGAGGTAGGCTACTGGTAGAGTTTCTCATATCTGGTGGTCAAAATTTCTCACCTCTAGCAGTCAGTAAAATTGATAATGATCTTTCATAATGAATACTGAGCAATATTGAAAGTCTGTTGGATATGGAAAGGAAGCTGAGATATCTGATTATACAGAAAGAAGCAATTCCCTAGAAAGAGCTATCCTCAGAGTTACCGCGCAGCACAGGAAGGGAAGACTTAGAATGTAGTGGAGAAAAGATTTCAGACATCTAGAACATGATAGGTGGTGGATGCAGGAAGATTTGGCAACAAATAGCGAGGCTTTCCTCCTGTAAGGAGTCTGGATTTCTACATCCTGCAGAGCGCAGGCTACATGAAGAAGAAGAGCAGATTATATTGCAGGCATAATACTGTACTTCATATGTCCAAGAACGTCTTATATTGCACCACAACCACTTGACCACATTCATTACAGAACTGGAAACATATTTCAGATCCCTACTTTTTCTTAAGCATTACTTCACAAAATGCGTCTAGTAAATGAAAAAGAAAACCACCAAAAAACACACGTATTACAAAGCATTTCATCTTCTTACAACCAATTTTTGGTTTAAACCAAGGACTCTCTCTCTTATTTGTAGTAAATTAGCACTACATCCCCGACTTACTTAATTCGAGGCCAGAGGGAAATCTGATAACCAATTACTGTGTGATCCTTCAAAACGCATCATCTTGGTTGCAATGCTATAAGTTAATTGAGGGTGGGTGTCCCCAAGCTCTTTCTATTGCTTGAATTCTTTTTCATGTTTTTAAACTCCCATGAGAATTTCAATATTCTGTCAGAAATGGTCTTAAATTCTAAATATGCTAAAGGAAAATTTGTTTGACCTACTTTGTTGAATATGAAATACTACATATGCACATTTCACACAAAATCAGTGGAAACCGCAAACTTACAATACTTCATATTAAACACATTTCAGATTAACCATAATAAACAAAAACATGGGTTATCCACCATCATCCATTTCATAGCAGAGCATAGGGTGTTACTTGGGTGGGAACTGATATAATGCAAGTGAAAGAGACATGGTCTGATCTGTGAAAATGGGTAGCAAATGATTTAGAAATGCTTCGTAGTGAGAATTTTTTTCCAATTGACTAAGTCTCATTTTTAGTACAATGAGCAGTGTAAAATATGTAAGAAAATGTTGGAATTTATTAAACATTTTGTAATATCACTATTTTCATAATAAACATCTTCATAATAAACATGTATTTTGTAATTAATCTAGGCAAGCTGTTACTTTTGGATTTGAAAAATGTTTCAGAAAATGCTCATTCTGTACAAAGCACTTTTGTAATATAGATACACTCAAGTGTCTGTCAATAGGGAGAACATGAATACCCGTAACACTCCATTTTGATCACGACCGCTTCGATGTTCTCTCCCTCACAACTCTGATTACGCAGTGTTTTGAGGTATCAAGTTCCATTCTCATTATAAATTCCAACAGGGTCATTATGAAAAACCTTTACATACAACTAGCCTAAGGTGAACCCTTTGCACATCCCAGCAAGATAATTTTGAAAGATCCTTCTTATGGATGTTATAAAATAGCTGAAACACATTTTAAACAGAGTACAGTGCCCTTATATTTCGTTGTAAACAAAATGAAGGGTTCATTGTAACTGCGTGTAGCACAAATGACACACATTTTGTCCACACAATAAATGCTACTATCTTTCAGCAAGCATATGTAACTGGGTGGGTAAATGATGGGGCATCAGGAATGATATGGTTTGCCAATGACCAGCAGACTGAAGCCAGCCCGAATTCGAGGATGGAACAGAATCATCCAAAAAATGTGGGAAACTTCTGCACAGAGCTAAGTGTCGTCAGAAATGCTATCAATGTCATTATTTGCCTACCAAAAAAAATGTTGGGATTCTGACAATGCTGGAGTAAGTTTCATCCCTGCAAACAATATTTATAACACTCTTGGACATTTCCGCCGTTTACAGAAACTGCCTGTATATGCCAAATTAGGTCATATTCACCCTTTGAAAACTTTTCATTAATGTTCTCTCTCTTTCCATCTGAGTTGCACTCTTGTAAACTTGTATTTTTTTAACTACATATGATTTCCGAGATACTAGTGCAATTGGAAATTCCTTGCGTCTCTTGTAAAAATTATGACTCTACCTGTAATACAGGCAGTCATTTTCTGCTGAGCAGAAGATTTGCCCACTGACAAAAGTACTGTACTTATAAATTAAAGTTTTTGTAATGAATGCATAACAAGAGACCAACACATAATAAGTGAAACAGACTGGATCTGCAATAATGTAACGATAGCATGTCAACAAAAAATGAGCAACAGAATGCTGTCCCTATATTATCTCGTGTACTGTAAATATTTAGAACACAGGTATAGCTACCATGCGAGTGGCACAAAAACAGTACAACATTCATTCTCTCTTCTCTCATACATGCATTTTCTGTCTCATACACCTATGTCAGTATTCTCATATCCCCTGCTCAAACAAATGGCTTCAACCAAGTCCAAATCAAACTGAAGAGTCTCAAAGTCCTCAGCCCTGGTCAATTTCTTCACATGTCGTCTGAGCAATGTGACATAAACTTTTATATTGTCCAGGATTGCGCTGTCCTTTCCATCAAGAATGGCCCCCTTTCGGCCAAATCTCTGCACTTTGTCCATGGTTGCGTAATATGATGAGATCAATATCAGCAAAAGTGACAGAAATTCTGCACAGTCTGCTCTGCTGACCACTTGCATTTTCTCTGCTCCTACGACCTCTTTATATCGAGACGACAGGAGGGCCATTTCACACACTTCACTGCTATCCATTGTCTCAAGCCCAGAGCCCTGAGACCAGCTCTGGCTCAGCAGAACATCCGACTCTGTGAAGTTGCTCAGAACTTCCTTCATTTCATCTGTTCTTGCGAAGTCCATGGCTGTTCTTCCATCCTCTGTCTTTGCTTCCAGAAGCCGGTGGCCTCCATATTGTAACAACAATCTACAAATATCAACTCTATTCCAGTCCACTGCATCATGCAGAGGAGTCACGCCCCCTGGCCCCACAGCATTCAGATTCACTTTACTCAGCCTCTGTTCTTGCTCGTCTCCATCTTGTGGCCTGGAGTTCGGCACATACTTCAACAGCAGCTCCACACACTCATAACTTCCATGATTGGATGCTTCATGCAAGGGTGTCCATCCACAGTTGTCAGACATGTTCACATCCACCCCTGGCACAGCCAGCAACTGCTTCAGTCTCAAAAAATTGTTTTTGATACAGGCTTTATGAAGTTCGGACTCACCCTTCCCATTTCTCTTGTTCACTCTGTCGGCTGTCAGCTTCCCATTTGCCATTCCATTTTTCACAGGAGAAGTCATGTTATCTTGATGCCTAGATGAATCTGTTCTCTTCAGATTGTTATTGCTGATATTTTCATGCATGACTCCTTCTTTCCCCACTTTCAGCTCTGTGGGACTGCAGTGCTCTAGAGGGGGTATGAGGAAAAAGAACTGTGAAACAATACTGGTCAGGGACACATTGTTGACAAGGATGGTTGCTGAGAGTAAGTAGTCATTGTAGCGCGACAAAATGATGGAAACAACCAGCATTCTCAGCCATGGTGGATTCAGCATGTTCAAGACTGACAACAAAATGGCAGAGCTCTCTCTTGTTCGGAAAACATTAATTCTTTTGACCAGGTCATATGCAATAACCAGTACTGAATCAGTAGCAAAGTTCGTGCTCTGTTGATCCCATCGAATACTAGCTAACCGCATACATTCTGCCACCATACTGACCAAAGCACACACAGCCGTGCAGGCCCGTGTGTCCAGCTGCCTTGCCAATATGACATCCTCAAAAACTTTGAGAAGCTGACATGTTTTACTGTTCATGTTCACTGCATAGGGACTGCCCCACAGCCATTTTATGATCAAACAGCCCTGTAGTGGTTGCTGCTTGCCCCCAGTCCTGAGGCAATGATCAAAGTTAATTTCAAACATGGTGATGAAGTATTCTAGAAGTAAAGTGGCTGCCTGGCTCTTAGACTCATCTGTGATGCTTTGAATAATGTCAAAAAGGTATGTGCTATCTGTCATAAGCTCAAATGCATCCATGTAGAGCCTGATGGTTGCATGGGTGACTGGGGGGTGGTGCTCTAGCCATGAAAACAAATAGCCAAGTGCCTGATTACTAACCTCTGGCTCATCACACTGAACCAGTTGAATTAGCTCTGAGAGTAGTAGGCTGGTGGGGACCCTTTCAGCAGTTGGTTTGCCATGAGAAATTGCATCATCGTTAAAGTCCATATCTCTAGCTGCTTCCATCCATTGCCCATACAAAATTGACAAATCAGGCTTGTCTTCATACGAAGTTGGTTCAACACACAAAGGATAAGTGCAAGGCCACACCACAAGATCAGAAACAGCTGTTGCTCCTCTATGGCCAGAGGTAATTGAAGTCTCATCCTCATCACCTTTTTTAGTGTCCACTGGCATCACCTTCTCTTCATATTTTCTTACATCATATGAGGAAACTGCGCTGGAGGACTGCCCAGTCAGATCACCTTCATCAGTAGCTGTGCTGACAGACCTAATAACTGATGGTGTTGATTCTACATCACTATTATCAGATTGAATTTCATCAGACTGTGACAGAGGTGGGGACAGACTATCACAGCCAAATTCTGCCATTTCAGTTTTCTGATCACCTGGCAGGCAGGTATTAGCACTGCTAACGTGTAAAGCATCTTTTCCAGTTTTGTTTGAACTGCTCACACTTTGACTAGAGAGAGTAGTGTCATTTGCTTTCTCACCAACCATTGAGACGAGTTCCTGATCATTCCCACTAGAGTCTGAAGGAGACTCATCAGTTGTACCCTTGCTAGAGCAGGGAGGAGCAGAAGAAACAATGCATTTTCTTTTGTCAACTGAGGCATTCATCATGGCTATGTCAGTCACATCAGACTCAGAGAGACAAGTGTTATCTGTTTTTCTATCACTTGATGATGCTGACTTATCTGAGCTGGAGCTAGAAGGCCAATTATTAGGCTTTTTAACAAATAGTAAAACTCTTTTTGCATGATTCTTGCCGGTAGCCAAGGTGAAGGAGTTTGGTTCTGGGTCTGGAGATAAGCTTGACTGCTCTTCAGGAACAATGTGAGAGTTATCACCATGTTTTGGATCCTCTTCCCTTTTATTTCCTTGTGCAGGACAGGGAGGGGAAGACCCTGCAATCTCCCCACTATTGGTTCTTGACAACTTGGCAACTGACTTGTGGAAAGCCTTTTGCAAACGGGGCTTGTTTTGGAAAGAATTTTTCAACTGCTTCAGTGATACATGTTTCATGGGGGAGATTTGTTTTTCAGGAGAGCTGCAGACCTCAGGGAAGGGGAAGATGCCATTTGCATTCTTCTCAGCTAAGTGGTTCTCTGAACTACTGTCATCCACATCGTCTTTGAAACTATCCTTGACCTTTGAAATTACTTTGCGAAAAGCTCCTAAGGTGCCTGGACTGCTTTCAATGGACTGTTTAACCAGTTCCAGTATTCCTTTTGCTTGAGGCTCCTTGTTTCTATCAGCTGGAGATTTGTTTCCATCAGAAGGGTTGTTGGCTGGATATGTAATAGAGATCTGGAAGTCTGTGTCTTTTTTGTTAAGACTGAGTTTCTCACCAGCAGCAGCGTCTGTTGAAGTTTTGGATACTGTTTCTTCATCTTTCAAGTTCAGGCCACTTTCCTCAAGGTCACTGTATGAATCATCATCACTTACCACCATAGGTTCTGATGAATTCAAAAACTGAAGCCGAGCTGGTGCTTCTGTACACAGACCAGTGTTGATAGGTGACGAACATGGCTCATTTTTAATGGTCACTTCTCCTTGCAAGTTTAACACATCTGAATGTCCTGAGGTATCATGTCTGGATGCTCTGAGGTCTGAAAGTGTTTCAAATAATGATTTTCTCTCATGTGTTTCCACTTCGGGTGAATGTTTGGGAAGTATGGTAGCCCCTAAGTCACCCTTGGGCATCTCCTTTGAAAGGCTGACATTATCACACAGAATCTGCGAGTCAGATGGATCTGCTGACTGAATGGGAGAACTGCATTTCTGCGAGGAAGTTTGGCCTAAACTATCAGGCTGAGAAGTCTTATCCTCAGTCTCTACCAGTAAAGAACGGGAACAATCTCCTCTGTTTTTCCTGGCCAGCCCTCGTTTTGTGCGTTTCCGAGGAACTGCAAGTTCTGGTGACACAGGTTCCTTTTTCTTGATTTTGGGACCTAAAGGTAAAAAAAAACAGGCAAATGTGTTGATATTTAGAAACTCTACCATAAGTGCTTAATGCATCTAGTAAAATAAACTTATTTATCATATAAACAGGGCCTATTTCCGGTGACATTAAGTGTGTAATAATTTTTTGGTATGTCACATGTTACATAAATTTGACCTTTGACCTGCTCACAAATACATTGACTAGAAGCCTTGGAAACCTCTAGACATATGAATATGTGACATCATAGACATATGAATATGTGATGTCATTTCTTTTGTGACATCATGAATATGTGATGTCATTTCTTTTGTAACTATTTTCACTGCCATGGGGTTTCCCTCTGTCTAGATTAAAAAAAAAAAAAAATTTCAGTCTGTCTTTCTTATTGCGCGTCATCGCTCTCTCCACATTTCAGTTTCAGTTCAGTTAAACATTTGAATTAAAGTACTTGAAATGTCACTGTGTTCCTGTGGTCTAAAGTTTCATCCATGATTGTCAGCTGTTTGGATCTATTTTGTGTCGCGTAACTGTGTGGTTCATTCACTTCAGTGTCCTTTTCACTGTTAAATGTTCATTTTTTTTATTAGTTAAAGTTTAAACGATAAAAAGGATCTAAATACTCATGTTTATTTGATATGAGATTTATGAACTTTGTTATACATTTATCATATTCACTTGCCAGAGGCTCGCAATTATGATAAATGTATAACTCATTTCATATATCTCATATCAAACAAACACTCATTACAGATCCTCTATTGATAAAAAGCTTATAAGCAAACTATTCCTTTTAAAATATTTAGATCACTGAAACACATGAAAGGAACATATTCACAGGAAAAAGAAAGGAACAAAGAATGTTTCACGTCCTTTCAAGCAGTAATAGTCAGTGATGCTAGGCTACACACAAATTTGAGGCCATTTCTTTTGCCTCTCATCCTAATTTATTAAGAGAACTTAAAAAACATTTAACCGCTTCAATTTTGTGTAGCCTTATTCATTACTGCTGCTACTAGATTTAATGTGAAATGGTCTTGTGCCTTCCTTTTGCTGAGAATATCTTCTTTTTGTGGGTTTCAGTCATTAAACTGACCTATAAATTATTTTTATAATTTTGCCAGTTTTCAGTCCAAGCAGCCCCATAATAGCTCAAGCAATGGGAAATGCAATATGCAAGGTTTCATCACATAATTAATTATCCATCTGGCTGTAGTTTTCAGTGAGCAAATTGCTCTGCAAATAGTCTATGCTTTGGCTGCATACAGTATGTGCAAAATATGAAATGGTGTTTATGGTGGGTTTTTTTCCCACATGCAAATCTTAGTTATGCTTTATGTGAAAGCAGAAAATTTGATTGGTCATGCTTTCCTGCTATTCAGCACATTAAATTAGAAGTAATAATAGTAGCAAAGCAACTAGCTAGGCACAAGTGAAAGTTCATGGGCTGGTGGACTGCCAAACAGACCATGCTACTGGAAGGAAAAGGACCTGGCTTAGTTCATTCCACTGATGTATAAGAATCACCTTTCATTTCCATACACTCGTTGACTTCTAATTTGTCGAAAACAATGAAACTAAAATTCACACGTTGACAACCTACATCATTTTCATACATAGTGATTCCCTGAGTCTGACAACAGTAACTTCAATAATGACAGATTTACAATCAGTTAAGATAATAAAACTAAAGTAATTTGTGCTGGCTGGTATCTTTAAGAATAAATTTTAAAAGTGGAGTTTTCCCAAGCTATGATTTTCAGTGACATCTATTGCAGTTTATTCTGAACAGATTTTAATAAAATTTTGACATATGCATGTTGTGCACATGTGTCCATGGGGAGGCTATATGTTTTAATTACCTGAGGGAATTTATATGTGACTAAGAAAATTTGAAAACATGCATATATCCAAGAGAGGCCCTCAATGTAAATAACCAACATGTTGGTAACCATGGTATCCACCTCTGTTGGGGAAAGTGATCATATTACGTATGCAGAAATTAAGAAGATGTGAAGGTTTCATCGACCACAATTTACATCATTTTCTCCCTCATCTTTAACTTGGGTGGGCTTGTGTAAAATGGGTCCCATCACTTTTTTTTTTACGTCAACCAAATAGGATAGGGTACAAATAATTGCAAAAATGTGATTGAAAAATATAAAGTCAGGGTCCCAAAATATATCTGCAGTACTGAAAATGAGCATGTGCTATTGATCTAACAGCCGATTCAAAAGTGAAGTTTATTTGTGCATGTAAGCTGCAAAAAGATGACTACCCTGCAAAGATTCCCTGGTTTTTGAAAGTGTCAAAAATCACCTGTTTTCAGTCTCCATTTATCTCAAAGGTCATATACCGAATAGGCTAGCTCTGAAATATTCCATGAATACCATGGTCATCTGTGACCAATGTAATTATATATACCTGTACCAGAATTATTCAAAACCTGGACAGTAAAACACCTTGAAAAGCTGTGAATCACTAACTGTCACATCACAACAATGCTACCATCTACAGACTCACTCGACCATGCTTTTTTGGGGAGGAAAAAGAAATTAATTTTGTTGCAAGCACAATTAGAGGTGGTCAAGTATATGGAACTGAAAGGCAACCTTTCTTTCTGCCGACTTTAAACAGTGAATGCATGTCGTTTTCTTGGAAGTGTGCCTATTTTACATTACTGATTATATTATTCAGCCTACAGCCTTTTACATACACTGAACTCAGAATGGTACTTACTTTTGCTAAATGATGTAGAAAAGCCAAAGCTAGTCAGACTTGCTTGCAATTTTTTTGGTACCACTTGCGATGTGCTTGGTGACGAGGAGATGAATGACTTGGATGGTGACATGGAAGACTTCAATTTTTTTGGGCTGCCTTTATCTCTTCTACCACTAGCAGCAGATTTACTCAGTAACTCCAATGCTTTGCGTTTTCCTGGGGACACAGCTTTGTGCTGCTTGTTAAGCTTATGGTTTGCTTGGGCAACAACTGAAGATTTTTCTGCTTCAGAAGGCAATCCATACAAATAAATGTTAGGTGAAAGATGTGATGGAATTGTTAAGGGAGCCAAGCTGTTCCCATTCTTTTTTGGAGTCACACTGACAGTTACTGATCTGAGACTAGAGCTGGAAGGGGTAAATCTGATATCCTGGGAACTGTTCTCGAAGTTCTCGAAGTCATCAGAGCTGTTCTCATCTATTTTGCTCACAAAAGATGAATGTTCATTCCAACCAGTGGAAGTAGAGGTGTCTGAAGCAGAAAGATCAGCATGATTCTCATGTTTTATTGCAGGTCTACTTGAGATTTGTGGCCGTGAGGTATCAGAAGATGACTGTGGGCTATACAAATGTAAAGATGGTGAAAGGACTTGTGGTGACTTGCTTATTTGCTCATGTTTCTTCTTCTTCCCATTGACAGAATCCAGTTTGCCTTTGCTAAGTCTTTTCTTCAGAAGGTGGATATGGTTGCTGCCTTTGAACAGATGTGTCTTTTTGGTTTGTTCTAGGCTTCTAGAATTCTGCTGAGCATTTTTCTTAGAGACACTGGATGGCATACTGGGTATAATTTCCTCAGAATCTCCATGACCTGCACTCCATGCATGTGATGACGAATCAGCATCAGAGTCACAAGAAGTTCTGATAATATCACAGTTTGACTCTGTTGCTTTACTGAGTTCACTTTGCCAAAGTGATGTCTTTCTCCTTACATCCTCACTTTCCAAAACTGATGAGGCTTTCATGCTATTTTGGTTGTCTGGAGTTCTTGAGCTTTCCCTTTGACCGCCTATTGTTGAGCTGTTCTTGGTAGATGCACTTTTTTTACTATGATGACTGTGTATGCTTTTCTTGCTAATCTGGCTGCCTTCAATTGATGAGTTTTTTTCATATCTGTGGCTGCTGACTGCTGGTATGATTGTCACTGGATTGACAAAGCTTGCTGTGGCATGTTTAACAGTCTTCTCGATCACTGACAAATTGTCAGTGCAAGGCCTCTTGGATGCAGGCCCTTTATCAGCTTTAGCATCCTTCAGCTTTCTCTTACGTTCACGGTCATTCAACTCTCCTTCCCCTCTGTGTCTACACTGCTGAATTGTCACGGGAATGTTTGGGTTGATGCTGAGAACACCAGGTTTGCTTTTCTTCAAACGTGAAGGATCATCCTTAACAATGGAATATCCTGTGCTGGATTTTAGGGGTGAAAGCTTTTCAACTTTCACAATGGCTGTTCCTTCTATCTTGGAATCTGAAGGATCATCCATAACAATGGAATATCCTGTGCTGGATTTTTGAGGTGAAAGCTTTTCAACTTTCACAATGGCTGTGCCTTCTTTCACGCTGGCAGAGCTCGGTTTTCCTGGCCTGCTTCCTACTCGGTCTCCTTGTGACAGTGACTGAACTTGCTGTGTGGTATAAACAGCATCCAGTGCCCTTGTATCAGTTGTCACTATAATGTCTTGGATCTCTGTTTGCTCGTCACAATCAACATCTACAATCCACGCTTCTTTCTTGCTCAGGCATAGAGGAAGCTCTTCCAGGGAATACCTGAATTCAGAGCCAGTATCAATCACATACTGTAGAGGGTCCAATATCTCATCCTGAAATAAAGTACACAAAAATGTTGAACTGTTCAATTCATTCTAATTTACTGTCAAAATTGATGGAAGGGCTTGACATAACAATTGTTTTCAGTTTTTGCTATGACTTAAGCCGAACCAGTTGCTGCATGAAGTGTTATAAATACATAAATAAGGAAGAATTTTCAAACGCACTTGCACATGCTAACTATAAATTCATTGGATGCTCTGAATCATTTTGTGATCACCACATTCTGTTCCTAATCCAAAGAACATATTCGTTTTTAAAATATTTTGGGGACTGTAATGTGTTTCCGGATAGCAGCAGTAGTTTTGTGTGAAGCATTTTGATGACAGACATGTTCAAGTGTACATACTTCTCATTTCAAAATACATCACACACACCCCATCAATCCAATCTCCTTCTCATTCATAGTGAATCTGTCCTGTATTACACATGCTCATACACACTCGCACAATGAGGAGCAGAGAATGCATCCAACAAAGGATAACATTTTTACACACATGACACTGTATTGCATTCTTGCTGAACCCTGAACTCTAGCAAATTTTGAAGGCAATTTTCCTTGACACTCTCACCTATTGTCTGGTTTAATGTTGGGGAATGGACTTAGGAAGGGTTAAGGAAGAAAAAGCAAACTTGGGACAATCCCTCACACTGTTATTGTCTTGGAACTCTCATGTATGCATATTTTTTTTTCTACCCCTGTCCACGATCCAAAACCAAGCTCTAGGCAAGAGTGTCCTAGAAAAATACTGTCCATGAAGGAAGTCAAATTGTACACTCTAGCTGTGTCAGGCAGCCTAAGTATGCTATAAGTTAAGAATTAGGTTTATTCACGAGTTAAGGGCAGTAACAAATTACTCTTCCAAGGGCCTATTCTGATGGTTAAGGCAGAAGTCTGGCAAATTTTGTAAAATAATGTTGAGACACCCCCCAAATTTATGTGAACTGACTCATGGAAGGGATAGTGTATCATATGCAAACACAATCCTCTATTGTAAGGTAAATTAATAACTGGAGTAGAAACATGCGCTGATAGATCTTCCTATACCTCCTTCATTGCAAAAGAATGAATTGGTAAGATTTTATGTGGTGACAGAGCAGCTGGTGATGGGAGGAATCCTTCTGTTAAAATGAACCCCAGAAATCATCACAGCCGAGTGTCAGCTATTTTATAAAAGAAAAGACCGTTAATGGTACAGAATCCGTTAGATGGGGTTGCCTCACATCATATGCTACTGATGTTTTGATGGTAGTTCACTTTTGCAGCACTTGTGGTGTATTTGGTTGCTCTAACTACTATCTATAAGTGATGTAAATGATGGTTTCAATTATCACTCTCTGCCCAACTCAAAGCAACCCAGGCTGGATTAGTTTGCTTGGTATCAAGGCTTAGCTAAAACTGCCTGGAACTCTCCTGTCTTGGCTGAATATGCTGAATGAGCTTTCCTGCCTGGCCTTTCATAGAGCAACAGATTTCTAGACAGATCAGAACACAAGCCAACTTAAGCCTTACCTTCAGAATAGTGTCCACAATGAATTTGTGATGAAGACACATCACTCCATATTCCAGCAACTTAGCTGCCTCCTCCATATACACTCTGTCCATGAAAACATAAGTGATATCTTGGATGTTGTGGATGTTACGTACGGGTAAAGACAACTTGATGAGCTTTGCTCCACCATAGACAAGCAACCTGCGATGAAGACGAAAAAGTAGTCTATTAACAATGGGTGAGGTCTATGATACTTACTCAATCTCTGATCAAACATTGAATGGACCACTTCAGGTGACTGTTGTAGTCTCTGAATTTCACTTATCTTATCTCAGGCAAAACATACGGATACCACATATTTTCCACACAATTCTGAAAGGATTTGTGTGTCATAATGCCATCTGATTGAAAAATATCTGTCTTTGTAGCAATTTACATGAAACAGAGTTAATACACAGAGAGAGTACTAAAGGCGAGTATGTAATAATATAATATATAGATTCTTTTTTTTCATCTTTAAAGCTCTGAGGTTTCCATCCCAGCAGTATCCTTTTCTGAGAGACAGGGACATATGATCTGATTTCAGTGAATTTGAAGTGTAGCATTCCTGATTATGTTGCCTCCTTTTCAGAAGTACACTCTTCCCCAGGTTTTAAGCCTGCTTTGGGGATTTTACAATGACCCCAAAAATATAGTGAGTCCTCCAAACACTTGAAAAGAAAGTTATCTGTCTGTCTCATATACCCAGGATCATGTCTTTCTGATCGTGCAAATTTGCATACCAGTTTGATGATGACATCTTATTTGTTTTACTTGACAACAACACAGGACTTCTGTAGGATGGAAGCCCAGGTCACCGTTAAAATTTCCGAAATCACAGAACAATTTAGGCATTATTCTGAAGTGATCTATTCAAGTTTTCTCTTATTCACTGTCAGTAATCTAGAAAAGATACAGCGTTTTCCCTCTGCAAAGCAGCCTGCATAATGTGACTCAATCATAAATTCAACCTATGAATATGCAATGAACAGCTATGAGAAAGAACACAGCAAACTGAGGTGAAAATCAGCATAAACAAGAGAAAGTGAAGCTGGATTGACCATTTGTTGAGGACAGACTGTAAGAGCATCACAAAACAAAGCCTGTGATGGAATTCACAAGGGAAAAGGTCATCGCGATGCCCAAAGGCAACCTGGAGAAGAGAGCTGGAGCCAGAGATGGTTTCATTGGAATTATCTGCAGGGGGGGGAGGAGAGGAAGAGAAGAAGAAGAGAGAAAGGGAGGTGTGTGTGGGGGGGAAATGGGATGGGATGGAAATGGGATGGGATGGAATGTCATGGAAAAAAGGGCAAGAGACAGAAGATATGAGCTTGGCAGCTGTTTGTTATTGTCTGTGTGTTCCACAAAGAGCTAAAAGCATAGGAAGAAGAAGAAAATGACTGAGCCATTACTTATTATGTGACAGCTGTCACCAAGCGGTTTCCAATTCCCAGCAAAATGCCATATTATATCACTCTTCAAATGTGTAGAAAAAAACATTAGCATTTCAGCTCTCAGTTCCTCTTGCTCCCTACCTCTCCCTGCAACCCTCCTTTCAAAGACAGGAGAAAAGGAATGTAGAATAACTGAAATTGATTTGCTTCAAATGCAAACCATACCCAGATACAAGGGCATAAAATATAATATCTAACACTAGAGAATAGACCGATAACGTACATCACAGCAAGGAAAACAAATTTGTAATAACAAATGCAAACAGACATAAAATGAGAAATCTTCACAAGGAAATGAGAACACATTTTAGTGGATGGATGGGTAGATGAGAAGTGAGAAGATCATGGTCTCTGAATGGAGGCCTAACAATAGCATCTATGACGAAAACAACAGCATCAACTTAATCATAAAGAAATACAACATTATAAAAACCTTTCATATAGAGCAGTCCTGGAGTCCAAGATCAGAGCCACTTGCCAATCCGAGAATGGCTGCTCTCCAAACATGGTCACCTTCCATCGCCAGCGTTTGGCTGCTGAGACCAACTCGGCTGGCTGATCGTCATCATACACACTATACTCATAATCTTTCTCTTCTAGCCATGTTCCAACCTGATAACTCTCTTCAATGAACTTGGGAGACAGGATCCACAAGCCTGGAGAAAGAGGCAGCGAAGGTGAGAGGTCAAGAGTAGCCTACATATATTATCGTTCATATAAATCCTCTAAAATGTGATTTATTTAATTTATTATGAATTTCTTCTTCCTTTTTTATTTTGTTGTTGTTATCGAGCCAGCGACTTTTTTTCTGTTGTTGTTGTAAATCTTTTGTTCAGGTCCCTTTGCACTCCCTTGCAATGTATCAGGCCCAAGTTCCATTTGAAATTACGTAAAACTGACAAGAACAAATTAGGCTGCTTACCTCCTAATCCCAGCCCATCACAGCAAAGAATACCCACCATTAAACCTCCTACTTATTTAGAGGATATCATCATATATGAAAGCAAAACTACCCCTGTCGATTTTAAGAGATTTTACAGGAAAACGAAAATCAAGCTTATTCCCAAACCACACAATTTGTGCAATCAAACTTCTCACACAAATGCACTTTTGCTCTTTAGTACCCAATGTCACAATTTTGATTAGAAATTTGAGATAATTTGCAGGTTGATTAGAAATTAATTTTAGATGATTAGCAGGTTTACTGACCCAAAAATATGTATAATAACACCTCCTTACATGATTTTACTGAGTTTTTTTCCCCCTCTGAAAATTTTACTAAATCGGCCTTGTGAAGTTGAAACATGTGAACAATGCTATACACATCTTAAGAGTGTATAAACATCCTCAATATATGTCTACACCAATATCTGTTCACTGTATGATTTTCATTCAGTAAAATTAAAAATAGTCCTTTACTGAAGAGTTTTTTGTTGCTTAAACTTTATCCAATGTTCAACTAGCATACTCTTCTTTTCCTAATCTACAAGTCCCTGGATGCATCATAGACCCACAGATCTGTTAATGAATAGCTGCAGACTACTGATTATCAAACTGATGATCACTGTCATATTTGTTAAGATCAAAGATGTCACTCACTTTTCTTCAGATTCCCGGAGCTGTCTGTGGTTTCACGAAAACTATAACCTTAAATTTAAACAAAACTGGAAAATTCCAAGGCAAGCAACTTTGACAAGCAAATCAGACTGACACATTCTTTAGATAATCATATTTTCAGTCAAGCAGTTTCTCAGACTGATGTCAAAAAGCTTTCTCAGAGACACAACATTATCTCATTTTAGAGAATTTTCTGAAGAGTGGCATCCTTGTAAAACACAAATCGGTTTATTTCTTACTGTACCGTACTCACCTTTCACACAAGCTCCCAGAAACTTCTCGGAACATGTGATGACATCACAGATCACGTGTGTGGCAGTCTTTTCAAAATACTGTAACCAATAAAGAGCAAAAACAAAATAATAGCTACATCGATCACTGATGAAGATAAATTAGGAAGACAATTCAAACTGCTTGGCTTTCTCAAATTACTTCCTGAATACGGACACCTTTGCCCATCACACTCAGACTCAAAAGTCTTACTGCAGAAGGTGACTTCAGAGCTGTTTTCTAATTTCTTTATTAAATTTTTTACCATATAATTTTGGAACAAGGGATAGTGAGTTGTTCTTACATGCACATGTTTTTCTTTCAGTAAAATTACATGTATGGCTAGAGATAGTTTGTTGCACACAAAGGTTATGTCCAGATCAAATATTTCACAAGGTTCATAATATTATCAAAGTAAAAAGAAAACTCCTTAAATTAAATTTTGCATCTACATGGTATCAGCTGAGAACACTGATACCAATTATATTTATTTTGGACTCAGCCTGGTTAATGGCAAACTATATAAACAGCTGATCTGAATGACCTCATGGTTAAATGCTTCCTAAAAAGGTTCAAATCTGAACTGAATAGTTCCCAGATAGAATAATACTTGCATCACTGACTACCATAACAGATATGACCACTGTATACATATATGAGTCAGTCATAACCAGACAATGCAGCCAAATTCCAATTCATCATGCAGGTCCTGAACAAACTATGAGAGAAGAACCATACATGCACAGAGTTGCAAACACAAAGCAAGTTGCTAAGATTGAACATTAAAGATGTGAGCTCCATACCTTTGAATCCACATAATTTCCACCAAGAGCTTTAATGTACTTGACCAGCTCAACGCGCTTTGCCGCTGGGACCTCCAGCAAGATGTTTGGGACTTGTGAACTCTGTTTCCGCAGCCCAGCCATCTGTGATACAGGGGAAACAGAATGAAACAAAGATTAAAATAAAATGATCATTGTGATTAAGTTTGAAAAAGAAAACTGAATATGAAATCAGGCTTTGATCAAGATTGAAGAATGATTTTAAAGGAGTCTAGAACTGTGAGCAGTTCCAGGATGTTTTGCTCTGGCATCTGAATCTCAACAACACACATAATTTCAACGAATGGTATTATAAAAATGAAGAAAGTTATTCTTTCTGCAATGGGCAAACATATTCAGTAGAGATGGGCCGATCCCTGATTTTGAAAAGTCGACTCGGCTCGATCTTTTGGTGGCCCGGATCATAACGATCGATTAAAGCTTGATCTTTAAAACTCGAGCTTTTTTGGTACCGGAGGGAAAGAAAGTCCGCGGTAAAGGTTGGTAATGCAGCCATAAGATCGACTAAAGATCGAGTATAGCGGCTTGCAGCTGCACTAGTGATCTGTTTATACAGTGTCATCATAAATTACCTTCCTCGTGGATGGGTCTTTCTAGTCTCAACATTCTCGCGTGCTCCCTATTCTCCGCCACTACCACTACCGCCTTCCCTCCCTTAGTTTCACAGTTCTTATTTTGCCCTCCTTCACCCTCACCCCCATCCCCCTCCAAAAAAAAGTTAGTGCGCGTACAAGTAGCGTGGCATTGTTTTTTTTCGGGTCTTCTTTTGACTTCTGGGGGCCATTTCATTTTTACTTCAGGGTTGTTTATTTTTTTCAGTCATTCAGTTATTGTTTCATTATAGAAAGGACAGTCTAGGATAGGTCCTATCAGTTGTTCAGTAACTTAATCTCATCTGGCACCCTAAATGTTCATATTCATATAAACACATACACAAACGTACACACTCACACGCACATAGTATCTCACAAATCAGAGCCCTTTGTTACCCAATTAGCATCGACGGTACCAAACCAAACTTTAACGCTTATTCACGATCCTTCTCCTCCCAGCCCATTCCTGCTATCACTGCTAACCCTTCCTTAACATAAACAATCTCGATTAAATCTAATTAGATTGTAGGAGGTGCGACACTGCCGCGGTAACTTCGCGCGGAGCAAAACTCGATCTTTTTGACTCGAGCCGAACTCACTGACTCGATGAATCGAGCCGCTTGTAAAGATCGGCTCGACTCGATCTTTTGACGAGCTGCCCAGCCTTAATATTCAGCTGACCAATAAGCAGAAGTGACATGAATCACCTATAAATGACAGTTCTGACATAGTCACCTCATAACATACTGCTGATGGGCCTCATATTAAAACAAACCATGCATTGCTGTCCAATCATCTTAAAATCTAAAATTTTGCCAGATATTCACATATGGACTGAAGATATACAGTATTGGGTTTTTATTTGTGTCAGCTTGTCTTTGAATTGATTTCTTTCTCTATTGCAAAATATATACAATCCACCTTGCTGGCTTCTGCATGCATCTAATCTATGAACCTTGATGTGCCATGTCATGGATAGTAGCCTGTTAGAAGCCAGGGAAGCCAATGTGCAAGTGAGAATGCTATATGTACTTTCCTTTTCATGGATGGGAGTGGTGGGAGATGAGGGGGAGGGAAGAGGAAGAAACTAGAAAAAAAATGAAACAGATCACCAAAGACTGGAATTTGATGGCTTAGATCTATGTTGAATTTGCATGCTAAGACTTCCGGCTCAGTCTTTATCTTACTTGATGCAAATCAGCAGCGCATCTATAGCCATGTGTCCTACTCCCAGACCAGTAATTTTAGTTCTAATGTGTATTCCTATGATATTAAATATGATTGAATTAGCTCTCAGTGTCAAACTACAAGTCAACCAATCTTTGATCATTATAAAATGCTGATGTAAGTAGTATTAGTACTATTACTCTAGTATCAGCCATTCTCTAAAAGAATTTCTTTTATGGGGCATTAAGGAAATCATATTTTTTTAAAATGCTCTTGTGACTTGACCACTCATGTAAGTTTATATTTTGTGACTAATTTTTGCTGTGTAAGTTACAAACTGACAACAGTGCTTAACATGTCTCCAAACTGTCACTACACCATGTGTACAATAGACAGTCATCATAGCAAACATAAGACTGAGTCAAAGCGAGTGTAAAAAATGTATTTCAGGTTCATATGGTCACATGCCACACCAGGGGGTCCTACTGGAACTCAGTCTTATCTGCCATCATGGCAGCCATATAGGATTATGTAATCGCGATTATTGTGTAACACAGTGTAATCTTATAATTCAGAATATACAGATTACAAAAATATATAGTTTATAGTACCTTATATTAGCGGTAAGGTTAGTATTTATCATTTATCCTATTCTGAAGCATCAATTTATCCTATTTCGGTGCCATTCTCTCTTCTATTAGTGTCTGTATTTTATGTTCACCGCTCACCAAAAACAGTGAAAATAACTAAATAAGTCAGCTCAAAAATTCATAACTCTGAAATTAACCATCCGATTTAGACTACAAACTCTTTTTTTTTTTCATTGTTCTCAGCTAAATGAGCTCTATCTAGACTATTTATCTTCATATAATAAGACTTCTGCGATCACTTTAAATTTTTGACGGTACCCCCTACAATGACCGTTGCACCTGTCTGCCTGATGATCAGTTGAGTTGACACTGGGCTGCAAATTTCAGCAATGTCTAAGGACAGCACCGCAACGATAAAGATACAGTTCACTTAGTCATAGACAAACCATGGACTATATAGATATTTCGACTAAATCGGTGCCGTTGTTAGAGAAAGCCCAAATTTCTGGGCTATCTCCAAGGACAGCATTGCAATGATAATGATACAGTTCATTTAGTCACAGACAGGTCATGAACTAGATCGATATTTCGACTAAATCGATGCTGTTGTTAGAGATAGCCAATTACTGTTGCCATGCCCAGCAAGGATGGCTTTCTCTAACAACGGCACCGATTTAGTCGAAATATCGATAAAGTCCATGACTTGTCTATGACTAAATGAACTGCATCATTATCATTGCGGTGCTGTTCTTCGAGATAGCCACAAGGATATATTGTTGTTGCATTCAAGCGTAGACTAGTCTAGTGAGCATACAGAATACAGTAGAATTAAGTCTACCGTATTCATACCATCACAAGGGTTAAAGCAGTCCCATAGTCCAGCTGATCTAAGTTCTAGTGTCTAGAGTGATTCAAGAGTTAAATTAAACAGATAACCCACCATGGAAGAACAATAATCTCCCAAACATTGGAAAAGTTCAGAAATAAAATTTCATCGCTGATCCTTCCCTTCCTGCAGTCATTTCGGAAATTTCCGAAACTTCGACGTCACTATACGTTGGTCAAACTTCAAAGTGCCTCACAAAGTGTAAGAACCAGCCTTTAGATTAAAAGAACGTTCAACTTATCTGCATTGTCAGATTCTTACCGGGACAGTCATTTAGATCTAGATCTCCATCTAACCAATTTCGTAACCCATTTCAAGTCGACAGCACCACATCGCATCAAAACACTATGGGCGCCTGAATAGCACAAGATTGAATTATTCACATTACTGGGCCAAATTGATTTCAGATACTCGGTAGTGAGTATCCATTTAGGTACAGTATTGATAAACATCAAGAATCGAGTAATATGTAAGAAGTCAACAGGAAATTCCGACGTTTATGTTTCATTTATCCACTTACGCGTTTGTACATTTTATCATTACAGCTACTTAAATTACATCTTATGCTGTAACTGTCTCTTCACTTGTAGAAACAGGCTGAAGAATCTGCTTGGCTTTGACTTGCTGACGATGGACTGGAAGATTTAACAACTACAAACGCAGTTTCTGAGACTGGCGTCTTTACTAGCATGCGCTTTTACTTATTAAGGTTTTATGCTAATTCTTTCACAAGTCAGATAGTTTCGTGTCTTCCTTTAATATATATTTTCTGAGTTTAGTATTTAAGCAAGTTTAACTTTTAGTTATACATAATGTGGCTTAGTTTGAAATAGCAAGATAGGCAGATGAATTGAGAAGGTTGGTGAATGTCATGAGTCCACTTGTCTTAAAGCACAAACAAAATGTGTCCAGTAACTTCATTTTGTTATTAGCCTAAAACAACTTATAGCGCAGAAATTGCTTGCGTCACTGACAAAGTCATAAAACTTCCATGTGATTAGAAAATAAAAATTTGATTTTCGTGTGATTGTTGTCCATTCTTGCATACTTTACAATGTACAAAATAGTATTACTTTAACAATTATTGCATAATACATATGATGCTATTGTCTCCCCCGCCCCCTCCCAAACTNAGTCAATAAAGTAACCAATATCCAATGGAAGACGAACTCCAAAAAAGTCAGTATCGTTTTGAAGTAAGTTAAAAAAATAATCGAAATATAATCAATTATTGATAATTTGTATCGGTCCATTACTAATTAACAGACTGGGCATACTCGAGAAAATACATTACGAATACAGCAATAGAGTTATTGTTATCCGACTATTTAAGCCTCTTGTAAATTATTATAGACAAAACATTTTAAGAGGCATATCATGTACACAATGATAAAAATAACGGTACTAATATGAGATTATGACAGAACAAAAGACAATAATACCCTGTGCGAGCATCCAGACGTCCAGAAACGCGACATACAGAAAAGACTGGTCTTCGTCACAACTTAATAAAAACACACGCCACACTCACTCACCTTAACCCCGTGCCCCACCCGATTGCCTTGGCCTTTTTCACTCAACAAAAGCATGCTTCATGATGGGTTTCCAGTTGGTACAACACACTATTTTCTATTTACTGTGACGGAGAATTTCGCACCATTTCTGACAGAATGTGACACAGAGGAATTTCGGTACTATCTTTCCTACTGAAATGAGACAAAAATCTACCATTTCGCACAGATGTTTTATACTTGTAAAGGAGAGGTCGTTCACTGTCAGAAATGATTTTCTTTACTTTATCGATGGTTGCATTTACATAATAGCTTATCAAGAGATAGCAAGGTTGTGTTTTGTTTTGTTTTTTTCTACTTTTTTTTTTAAAATAATGGAATTCATTTTGTCCTTAACACCGTTTGTAATGTAATGTTATAAAACCAAAAGTAAATATTATGAGG
The DNA here is from genome assembly GCA_033807755.1 of Ellobium chinense. Taxonomy (NCBI): domain Eukaryota; kingdom Metazoa; phylum Mollusca; class Gastropoda; order Ellobiida; family Ellobiidae; genus Ellobium; species Ellobium chinense. Next base: position 520,320 of record JAWQUT010000139.1, read on the forward strand.
TATAGAATAACTGGATGAGATTATTGAGTACCTTAAAATGTCTGAGCCTGCCAGTAGAGTATAGAGATTGGTTTGCATTTCTGTTTATCTCTTCAAATTGATGTTGCCTCGAAAGTTTCTTGTCAATAGTAATGCCAAGGTGTTCATATTTTTCAACAATTTCCACACCCTCATCACTGATCGTCAGAGGGGTTATAGGAAGTCAGTTACCATTTCCTTGGTCTTACTTAAATTCAGAAGTAGAAAATTGTCTTCACACCGTTAAGTGAATCTTGTCTTCTGATAAAAATAATTTTCTTCGTTGCCTAATATCAGGCCGACAAAAGAAGTGTTGTCTGCAGATTTAATAAGTGGAATGTTATCGAAACAACTTATCATTGGTGTTAGTGTACGACAGGTGATATTACACATCCTTGGGGCACACCTGTATAAGTAATTATTAATGATTATTACATGTCGTTCATTTTAACATACTGTCAGAGATTCAAGAGTCCACTTCAGATAAATGTTCTGTTACATGCGGGTCTTTAATCACGAGACTGGGATGAACAGTCTTAATTAAAAGCCGAGAAGAAATCTATAGATAGGACTCTGACGCAATTTCATGGTGTATCTAGATGTTTATAAACATTTTCTATAAGAGAAATATAGCATCTTCAGTACTTCTGACTGTCGACAAGAAAACTGATGAGGATCTAGATGGTCTTTTATTTCTGATTTTAGATAACGCAATCCGAACTTCTCACATTTCATCACAATCGATATCAATGCAAAAGGTCGGGGGTCATTTTTGTAGATCACTATGGCTTTGTTTTTTGGGGGGGGGCAAGGATAATTTTATGTTTCCCAGATCGTGGGTTTATAATTTTGGGCGAAAGATAGGTTAAAAAGAGTAGGAAAAATGGTGCCAGTTGATCTGCACACAATTTTAAAACATTACCGCTGATTTTGTCTGGTCCTCGTGCTTTACTTGAATTTATCTGCTCCGAAAGTTACCTTACTTCTTGCACCGTTGATAGATTGATTGTTTCACTTTCACAAGAAAAGGTCTCTTTCAGTTTCTCATGGACAGATGAGAGAGAAATAGTTTGTTAAATCAGACATAGAATTTATTTAAGGGGGGTGCGCCTTCTGAAAAGGGGGTCTAGGGGTTAAAATATCGAAATTGGGCTTTTGGTATTTTTAGACACTTTGACCTCTTCTGCTATGAGAAAAATAACCTTTGAGGCCAGAAACATCCGTTTTATGCCCTGAAAGGGCACCTCTAGATGGTCATCTTAGTCTTGTATAAACGCGCTATCAAAACTTCAATTGCGAATTTTTCAAATTGTTGTTTTTTTCCACTCTTTTCCCTAAGGCTTTCTTATTTCTAAACCGATTGACTTCAGATTTGACATATATATTCCCCACAGCATACGTTCTGATAAAATGCATCCATTTTTCTTGATTTTGGTCACGTTTTTGAAACGAAGTTGAATGTTGGGTGGAAAATTGAGAAAAATACACATCCATCAACACACATTATTTCAAAAATTTGTGACAGACATTGTATGAAAAATAAACAAAATACAAATGCATTTTATCTTTTTTTATAGAGCTACTTTATACATTTACAAAATTTGAAATGATTACATTCAATACTCTAGGAGCCTTAGGCTTTTGAAAATAGCTAATTTTCAAGACACAAAATCAAGATGGCGGCGTTGCCATGGCAACCGTATAGAAAACCAAAAAAAATTTCACACTTTTCCCCTAATTTGACCGTGTCGAATCTGAATTTGAAGCTTAAAAAGTCCCTAGTTCAAGCATTCACAATATCACTCCCAGGATGCGCACCCCCCCCCCCCCCCCCCCNCCCCCCCTTAACTCGTTTGCATACTCGCTTTCGTTCTTCACCCACATTCCCACGCACTGTCTCAAACCCTGTGATATTCTTGAGCCCTGACGATCATTCTTTTGCCTTATAATTATTTTTAAATGCTTGTCAAACTTTTCCTTGAAATTTTGCTTAAAAACTTTTATTTTCTCTTTGATATACTTGTTTCTGAATAATTAAATAGCTTGGTCATGGCTATTGAAAGCGTTGCTTTATTTTTGGCACTTCCATATCGTCGGTCTTCGCACAGGACCGGCCAAGTTCAAATAATAATGACGTATGGTCAGCCTGGAATGTTATATGCGAACATCTCGATATACTTCAGTTCTTTTGTCACCCAATACTTGTTATTTGAGTCACTTTTTTCCCTAGAAACGATGACCTCTTGACAGAAAAGAATATGCAGTATCGAATCTCACCAAGGAGTAGTAATCCCATCCATAAATGAAGAGGTCATTGCTAGTAATTGTGGTACAGTCTCTCTTCAACTCACATCTAACCCCAGCTAGGATAACTAATGACATATACATCGTATAAGAAATGATTCTTCCCAAAATTGTCCTCAGTTACCGTTGCCAGGCAGAGACACATAATTATTGTGTGTGTGTGTGTGTGTGTTTGTGTGTGTGAGTGAGTGAGTGAGTGAGTGAGTGAGTGAGTGAGTGTTTCCTTTTTTTTTTTCTCCAAAGAATCACACATATGTTCCTCGTTAATCCATCTAGGATAGCCTACAATGCCCATAAAATGGATTCCATAAGCAAAGTCTAATTGGATCCCACTTCAAACCCTACATGGACCCGACAGCACAGACCACTCTATATAGCACTCCATATAGGTCCTATAATTATACTATCAGAGAACGCCATTATTGAATATTGCGCTTATAGAGAACACATAATTCATTATGTATTTCCAGGTACTAATTTTACAGACAGGTGGATTGAGGAAAATGTGAATGAAATGCTTTCCTAAGGCACTTACAACATGACCTTTGTCGGGAATCGAACCCATGACCTCTTTCTCTTGAGTCCAAAGTCGCAACCATTCGTCCACTCGGTTTATATAGTAGGATGCGTTTACAATACTAGTAAGCTACATATTATAGTGTTAGCGATTCAATAGCTAGGACATAATCATAATTATGTGTTTGATAAGTTTAAACAACTTTTAAGAATAAGTTAGACTCAGGTCATAGCACTTAAGACTAAACAGTTGCCACAGGAACGACTCAGAACTAAGAATGATAAATGTGCACTGTGAAG
>JAWQUT010000139.1:530612-541281 GCA_033807755.1 Ellobium chinense
GGGGTGGCGTTGGACCCCCACAAATTGTTAAGTCCATGTGCAAATAATATAAAAAATGAAAGTATTGATAATATGATAATATCATTAAGGGCAGCCTTTTTGTTAATGGGCATACTACCAATATGATGTTGGTGAGAAAAGAAATATGACTGATAGTTTAATAAAACCGTCACTTCACAGAAGTGGCCATAGTTAACCACATCAACAATTATGGAGTTTGTTATGTTTTGAACATAAATGTATTTATGTTGGAAGCATGAGGACATAAAAGGAATTTATGTGCAAAACAATCATGCGCCACATTGAAAGTTGTACACCGGTACTAAGAGCTGTGCATCTTGGGATAGCGTCCTTCTCCGTGTACTATAAGAGCTGGGCATATTGGGATAGCGTCCTTCTTGCCCCTGTTTACATGCAGAAATAATCGGTTAAGTTAAATATAATTTTCATTTCCCACCACCCACCCTTACAACTTTCTAGTCCGGTGCCTCTATGATGTCACAAGCGTTCACATCGGTTTCATCACTTTCTCGTAATGATTTTTCATCTCGAGTTATGCTTTAAGTTTTGACAGAGATTTGATCAGGAGATTGAGCTTTTAATTCAGACTCAGCTGGCGAGATCATTCTCACATATATGTCACTAAAAGGTCCTCCATATCACATGTATCATGCACAATATCTTCTCAGATGTTATTCACTTTGATTGATGTACATATTTAAAATGTTTATTCACTTTGATTTGTGTGGCGTTGGACCCCCACAAATTGTTAAGTCCATGTGCAAATAATATAAAAAATGAAAGTATTGATAATATGATAATATCATTAAGGGCAGCCTTTTTGTTAATGGGCATACTACCAATATGATGTTGGTGAGAAAAGAAATATGACTGATAGTTTAATAAAACCGTCACTTCACAGAAGTGGCCATAGTTAACCACATCAACAATTATGGAGTTTGTTATGTTTTGAACATAAATGTATTTATGTTGGAAGCATGAGGACATAAATTCTATCCCTGCCGGGGATCGAACCAGGGTCTCTCAGCTTGCAAGTCCGAGCGTGTTACCACTACACTACAGGGACGCTAACTTCACAGCAATTTAATTCTTAAAATACCTACTGCCTGAATCAGTCCTTAACTTCCACGTGCGAACCTAGTGTTCACCCGTGACCCAAACACACTTCCCGACTGCTCACATATATATGCTTTATCTGTATCGTTTGCTCATATATATACTAACTATGTATGAGCTTATAAAGTTATTGTAATTGTTGTTATTGTTAGACCGTCCAGGAGCCGAAGTAGCTTTGGAGGGTTTGGCAAGTGGTGGGTGGAAGAGGGGATAGGAGACAAACCCTTTTTTTTTTGAATGAATAAGAAGCCAGAAATAATTATAAGGATTACTTTGTCGAATGGATTGGACCAAATCTGGAACAGGCGTCTCTGAAAACTGAATTCATCATCATCATCATCATCATCATCATTTAAGATTTTTTTTAAAATTAAGAACTTTAAAACCAACGTAAAAAGGTAGGTTTCCACAGATAAATAGGCTAAAGTTAATTTAATTGCGCAAATTTTCAATCTAAAAAGATCTTCTTCAGGCGTAAAAATTATGCGAAGACACACAATGAACTGGTAAAACTACTTATAGGGTATAAGTGACGAAGAGAAAACGTCAAGAAAGTTTAAAAGTTCAAAGGCAGATAGTGAATACAGCATGCTTAAAATAGATAAAAAGGCAACCGTCAGCGTCAAGTGAAGTTAAAACACGATGTGGTTAAGAGTTGTTACAGATGTGTATAAATAACTAGAATAGTGCTAAAATTACATTTTATGCTTTCTCATCACTCTCGCTCATTCTCTTCTCTCTGTCCCTCTCTCTCTCTCTCTCTCTCTCTTTCTCTCTCTCTCTCTCTCTCTCTCTCTTTCTCTCAATTCAATTCAATTCAATTCTGTTTATTAGCTCTGGCAGAGTTCTGCACCTCTCTCTCCCTCCTCCCTCCGTGGACCTTACGACGTACAAGAGTATTGGCAATTAAAGCTGGAAACCACATGTGATTATAGATATATTCAGTAGATATTAGAAGTATAAGGAAGAGGCTATAATGTAAGGAAAATTTAATGAACTAAAAAAAGCATAGGAGGGGGTACATTTCATGTCTTGAAGGGAAGGCTGTTAAATTAAGGTTCATCAATATTGAGGCCATCGTGTGTACAGTGGGACTCTAAGTGCCAGATGTACTAGGATTCTCTTTGATTTAACTGTTCTTTGGTTAGGGAGGGGAGGGNGGTCTACTGTCGTCATCATCATCATCATTTAATACCTTAAATTTTAAGAATTTTAGAACAGGCGTAAATATTTTTTTTCACAGACAAATACAGATAGAACCCGCTTAAGCGGGTGTCCCGCTAAGATGTTCTGCCGCTACTCATCGTTTGATCAATATCGATGTGAGACCGAGTTTAATGATCCTAGACAGCTGGCTGATCTGGCTAATACTATTAGAGGGCGGCATGTTTCAGTAGTGTATTAATGCGATATGAACGAGTGTTACCCTTAGCGTGAACAACCAATGAGCGAATTTCACTCGCTAGCTCTGCCGTTGGAAAGGAAAACGACGAATGGTCAAAGTTTGCTTTTTACATAATTTGTAGAGTATAACAATCTGCGTCTAATGGTACAACTCAATTAGTTATTACGTAATTAACCGCTAGTCGTTATCCCTTACACCTCATGCCCTAAGCCATAAGCGCATTGTACCTAAGAAGGACGAATGGGGCGCACCTCGTTTCATCGACACGCCATCTTAATTAACCTCGTTTTGTTGACACATGTCAACAACCATCGTTCTCACAAGAAAGCTTCTATACCCATGCAGCAGTTATGTTGTAATCGAGTACTATTACTAAATTCAGATTGTGTAAATATTGTAAACTGAGGTTCTCATGCTTCCAAAAAATAAGTGTTCAGGTGAAACATATTATTCCGTAATGAATTGAGTTTTACTGAAGTTGTAATCACGACTGTTCATTTTCCCACAGATGGTAATGTTTATTACCAACATACTCTTACAGTCTCTTACACTAAAAGGAAATTGTTGGCCAGTATCGTAATAGCTATTTTTTTTTTTTTTAAATGGACAGATCGGGTACTGTCTACTGGCGGGTGTCGATAAAACAAGGTTACCTGTACAATGCCTTTCGAGAGGTTAATCCTTCTCCTTTGATCATGTTTAATAATAAAGAGAATGTTGTCGATGAAACGAGGTGTACCCGACGAATGGCTGTCTTCCTTTACACGGTAAATCCATGCCTGCGGGGCTTGCGGGCAAACCGTCGTGGTTGATAATCACTGTTGCGCCAGTTTATCAGATCAAAAGAGGGCGGCATTGTTTGTTCAAGTACAAATTCACAGTGACAATCCCTAGAGCCGTTTAAACAAATTTAAGAGGATCAAGTATGTTCAAAGCATGCAATAAGTTTGAAACTTAATTAAAGTACGGTTTACCTCTTACCTAAAATGAATATCAGAAAGTGACCTTTCACTTTTTGTTTTACGGATTGAAAAGTTCTGCGTCGTAAATACAATTTTGTTTTGGCACCACATATTGGTCATATAGTATTATAAGCACGAAATTACATGTAATTGAAAGTTCTGATATGCATTATGTGGTAGTATATTGCATCACTTGTAAATCAATGAAGAATTTTACAATGAGAATGAGTTTAATTATACGACTTTAACGAATTAAGGAATCCGCCTTGTTTACAATGGTTAAAAAATTCATGATGATTTTTGCTTTGAATTGTCCTAACTTGGATCTTTGTTAATAAATATGTATAATTTTACCCATCTGGACCTTCTTTTTGTTATTTAGCTCTTTTCTGCATTCCTATCGATCTGCTCTTTTGCTGTTGCTTTGTGATTGTTGCTGTGATTGTTGTTGTTGTCGTCGACAGTCGTTGTTATTGCTGTTGCTGTGCAAGCAGTCGTTGTTGCTGTTGTAGCGATATATTAAACAAGATTCTAAGTATGAGAGATATTTAGAAGTAGTTACAAATAAAAAATTTAAAATAACCCTCACGAAAATTAGATTGGGGTCACATCTTAATGTCAGAAGCGGACGGTGGCTACAGCCCAGGATGGAATTTAAAGACAGAGTGTGTGCAGAGTGTAAGAAGGTTGAGGATGAATATCACTGTTTTTAATAATTGTCCGCGATTTAACATATTCTAGAATAAGATATTTGCCAGCATATATGATCCATAGACCAAATATGTATAAATTTGTAAAGATATTTCAGGAACAAGGGACTACAATTGTGAATAAGTTAGCCATATTTTGTTACAATATTTTAAGGGATTATGCAAAAAGTATTTGAATTGTATTGACTTTTTCCTGGTAGAATTCCAGCATTTCGGTTTTGTCTCGCTTGATGGACTGTTTATGCTAATCTCTCTCTCTATCTCTCTTTCTCTCTCCTCCCCCTGTCTCTCTCTCTCTCTTTCCCTCTCCCCCTGTCTCTCTATTTCTCTCACTCTTACTCAATATTAAGTCAATAATATTAAAAGAGAGTGAAATTGTTCGAAACAAACTCTACAAGATCTATGTATATTCTTCTCTCTGTTAACGCAATCTATGCATTGAGATCAAAAACCGTTCGTCATGATTGCCCTTGACCAATGAGTCTAACAATATACCAGTGTAAAGGAAAACGCCGAATGGATTAGCCTTGACCATTCATCGTTTTTTGCGTAACACATCAGGGTCAATGAGTATCTCGCGGTGTAACGGAAAACGATGACTGTCGAATAAGTTTGTTTTTATTGTAGCTACACATTTTTTACTTTTATAATAGACACATACATAGCCTAAGCGGATCTGGGCCAAATTTTAGTTAAAAGGTTTTAACATAGTAGAGGTATGAAGTGAATAGAAGTGAATACGTTTTTCGCGTCTCCTGACAAATTTTCCCCGCGGGCAGAACGACACCATTCGTCGCTTTCCCTTAGGACGGCAGAGTTATGATGATTGTTTATACAAGAGCGTCTCTCATCGCAAAGATTAGCAAAGAAAGGTAATGTGTCTGAATTACAAATTGGCCTGGTGGCAGCTCTGATCCTCGCGCAGATAAGCTAGGGACAAAACGCCCTTGACCGATAAGCGGGCCTTGTTAGCTCTAATTCGCACCTGATTGATGTTTGTTTAGTGACGTTGATCACTTCAGGGGTGGTGAACATTGAAATGTGACAGTTCTCACCAGGTGCGCAGCGTCAGTGTAATCTATAAATTTGAGATTACCAACATGTTATCTATTTGTCTAATATAATTTAATTAATCCTCAATGCTTTCTAAAAGTTCAGTCGTCACCCCTCGTCCTATTTCATCTATGAACCATTTTCAAAGCGTGGTAATACGTTTCTGCCAACGTCAGTTCTCCTCACCAGTGCAGTGGCCGTAGACTATGCATAATCCATACGTTAATGTTCTGCGTTAACAACAGTGAACACTATTAATGTTTTGGAAGTTTCCCGTGGTTACCGCACTAACGTAAGGATTATGCATACTAGTCCGGGACACATACGTCTGGACCCACAAATTGGAGGATTCTACGATTTTTTTTCTTAGGACTGAAGAACAATATTGTGTGACCTACAACACAAAAGTTTACCAAAATCGGAAGTGTGGAAAGAGGTCAAAATTGACCATTTAGATGACCAATTTATTTTCAAATAAAATGGCCTGCAAATGTTTCCATACTTACGGAAGCAGGGTGCTATCAAGGGGACACAGCCCAAAATAGATCCCCGCGTCGCGGATTTCATAAAGAAAAAATATGGAAGTCGACGCTGGACTTCGGTCTACTGATGAGGAGGTAAACTTCCCTGAAAGATCGTTCCAGATCGACTGTAATNATTTTATTGATGATAAAATTAGATAAGAGCTAAAAATCAATATTATTTACGAAATTTTATAACGTTGGAGGTAGTATTGTTTTCAATGTGCCGATTAAAAAGTCGATTCGTGTAATGTGGCCTTGATAATATATTTCAGCTGAACACTTATTTTCAGAACTGAGAACCTCAGTTTATAATATTTACACGATGTCAACTTTTAAAAAGTATGTGATTGAATTCTGTAATAGTACTCGATTACAGCGTAAGCACTGCATGGATATGAAAGCTTTAAATCTTGTGAAAACAATGGTTGTCGTTGAAACGAGGTGAGTTGTCGGCATGTGTCGATAAAACGAGGTTAACTAAGATGGCGTGTCGATAAAACAAGGTGCGCCCACAGAGGCAATGTATTGAGCGAAACTTTATTTTTAAAAAGGTGGCTAATAACCTGAGAGAAAAATTTGCATAACCCTTAGTCTGACGGTTTTTTATTGTTTCTTTTTACACAAGATCTTTGTTATAATAATGTTAAAACTAAGGCATGGTATGACGAGAAATGTAGGTATAGAAAAGCTATTTAATAAAGCAAGGAGATTACATACTGCATTACAAAGGACGGCAGTGTAAAGAAATTATGAAAATAAGAAGAAGAGAATATAAGAAAGAAATTCAGAGGACATACATGGATCACATTTTTAAAGTCAGAAACGACATTAGACATATTTATGAGCAAATCTAAGGACAAATAAGAATTCTGGGACTGTTGTAAAACCTATAAACCATGTGACCATTTAAAATAAATAGGGATTTTCTCAGATCTGTAGATTTTTTAAAAACATTAAATAAGAAGGAATTAATCAGAGATGAACAAACTGATGAACCTGACCAGGACGCTGCAGAGGTACATGTATTACACACTGCAAACGAGGAGTTGGAATGTGACATAAGGGAAGTAGAAATAAGAAAAGCGATTAAAGGTTTGAAGCCCAAGAAAGTTTTTGGCATTGACGAAATAAGTAATGAATTTATCAAATCAACACATTTCATGATCCCGATATATACCTGAAGATTTTCAATACAGCGTACTCCTGTGGAGTTGTCCCTGAATCCCGGACCATTGGCATTATTAAACCCATTTATAAGAAAAAGTGAGAGAAGAATGACCCAGACAGCTACCGTCCCATAACAGCTGCATGGGGAAATTATTTACATCTATACTTAATACATGTACCAGAATTACCGACTATGTTAATAAGCATGCACTTCTAGGAGAGGAACAGACTGGATTTAGGGAAGACTACTAGACTACTGATGGGATTTTCGTGTTATAATACATGCATTGATTAAATTGTTAAAGAAGAGAAACAAACGGCTTTTTTTGCTCTTTTATAGACCTCAAGAAATGTTTTGGAAATGTATGGCGTGATGGTTTATGGTATAAACTTTCTCAAGTAAACTTTGGTGTCAAAATGTCAAAAGTTATAATGGTTCTTTATAATAATGTTAAGTCATGCGTGGCAATGAACCTTCAATATAGTGTGAGCACCTATTCATTTACAATGTCTGATTTATTTCATTGTAAGAATGGCCTAAGAGAAGGCGAGAATCTCTACCCGAAGCTGTTTTCTTTGTGTGTTAATGATCTCAGACAGTTCTTGGAGAACAAACATAGTCAAGGGGCATTAGTTTCATGTACTTGTAATGATGTCGAAATATGTCTTTACATTGTTATTATTAATGTATGCTGACGACACTGTGTGGTTTGCTACCACACAAAGAGATTTGCAGGCCTCCCTGAATTTATATAACAGTTATTGTGTACTTTGGAAACTAAAAGTAAATGTGACGAAGACGAAAATAATGTGCTTTGGTAGGGAATGTAAACATGTGTTCACATTAAACGATGAACAAGTAGAAACTGTTGATAGCTTCAGATATCTTGGTGTTGAATTTAGTACAAATGGAGGATTTATAATAGCCATGAAATATTGAGAGTGCTAGAAAGGCCATGTATGGATTCTGACCAAAATGCCGCGAAAAATTGAGTAGAATTATTTGAAAAAAAAACACCAAACAATTGAACCTATTCTGTTACATGGAGCTGAAATATGGGGGGTTGAAAATATAGGTATAACTGAAAAGTGTAGATTACAGTATTTCAAACATTTGTTAAGAGTAAAAATCAGCACCTTCACCTATTTAATTTATGGCGAGCCAGGTAAACAAACTCTCAACGCAACAGTCAATAAAAGAATGTTCATGTTTTGGAGCAAGTTACTTCCTGGCAATTCAGAGAAAATATCAGCAAAACTTCTAAAAATAATGACCCAAGACGGAATGAAAAAAACATACTGATTATAAATGGTTGAAAATATTAGAGAGCATATTGAACGATACTGGCCATACGTATTGATGGTTACAGCTGACGACTGACCCAATTAACAGGGCTTTAGTAAGCGAACCATCCAAGACCAAACCATACAAAGGATTTCTAGTGATTGCGGTGCCTCTAATAAAGGAAAAAAAACTGTGCATTTTTAAAAGAAAAATGCAACCTTAAATTTTATCTAACTGTACTAGGCAAGAAACAAACAGAAACACTAACTAAATTTAGAACATCAAGTCATAAATTCCCAGACGAGGCAGGCAGGTACAATAAAACACCATAAGAACAGAGAACATGCAGTTTTTGTCCAAACACAATAGGAGATGAATTCCATTGTATACTAGAATGCCTTCAGTTTACTCCGGAAAGAAAGAAATACATAGATAAGAAATATTTTACTAGATCGAGTATGCTGAAGTATAGGGAGCTGATACAATCAGAGAATGCCATGGAACTTAAAAGATTATGTTGCTTTTTGGATATTGTAATGAAATATTTTGTTTAGGCCACTAAAAGTAAGTATAATCCGGTTTGCTTGTGCCATTTCTATGTGGAGTGTCGTCAATTTGTGAATGTGTGTCCTCCAGTATCATGCTTTTATGTACTTTTTCGTACAATAAGCTTTCAATACATTTGTTAAACTTGTTAGCTTTCCGTGCACTCCACGAGATTTTTTTTTCTTTCGGCGACGAGAGGCCGTACCTTCGGAGGGTTGTCAGATTTGGCTTTTTGGGAGCCAAATACCAATTTTTTTTTACTTTTCAAAAAGCTTTTGATTTCCAAATAAATGATTGACTGTTTGCATTTTTGTTCGTTCCAACTGAGTGGAGTCAGACCGATTACTTTCTTCTACAAATAGTCTAGGAGGCACAGGCTTTCAAACTATTCGATATTTCACCAAGATTTTGTCATAAATCATAATTGCCTGATCAACACGAATCCAAGAACGATTTCAAGAGTGTTTTCATTTGACAATAATTTCTTAAGTTGCTCTGAAGTGTGTAAAAAAGCATATGATAACTATAATGCTTATATATATCCAGTACATAGTTCGAAGTAAATTTTCTTGTGTTATGTCAAATCTTGACACCAGTCGGCCCTTTCCGGACAATTTTTTGTTGCCTTTTTATCTGGTTCAGGCTCCACAAGAAAAAAAAACATGACAACTCTGGACGGTAGCGAAAAGTTCGAACGTTGCAGACCTCATGATGAATACAGCTTTAATTTACTTTGTTTGATGGGATCGCTAAGATCATAAACTTATTCACTGCTTCTTTTAAATAGAGCAAAAGAAAGGTAGATCTTAATACTTCCGCTTTTTAAAAATCAGTATATAGATTAAAAGTGTCTCGCCGTAGTGTGTTTGAATGGTGTCATCGTTGCTTAATGTTGTTGTCATGAATGCTTAATGATAACTTTATTATTTTACATTGGCAGTTTACAGTATTATAGGTGAAGTGAGAATGCTGATCTCAACAGACACATGGCGACTGTTTTTATCAAACATGTGTTTTAGCATTGACTGTTTCAGACAGTCAGAAATCAATGATCTTGTAGAGGAGAGAAATATCTAGTACAACCGAAAAAAAAAAAAGCAAATCTAATATGCATCATTTCCCCATTATGTCGCTTTTCCACCGACCCCACTAATATAAAAAAAAAATGCCAGATAACCAAAAAAATCATCCTAGCTACACCCTTGGTTCTGACTGCCGCATACGCGCGTCAGCAATATTTTGCATAATATTTGCACACAACGCAGGCATTTGATTAAACTCGGGGATAACATATTACACAATTCCTGTTAAAAATCGTGAGACTGTTATGATTTCCTTTTTTTTTTTTTGCTTCCCAATCGTCTCGGCTAAGCGGAATGTCGTCCCGCTTTCATAATGACATTCCATTCCCTAAGAATAGTCTCGTCTAGATAGTGTGTCCCCTTACGCGTGTCCCGCTTAAGCGGGCTTTACTTGCATATCATGACCATTTTCATTAACTATTATCATGACTCAATGTTTTGCAGTGACGTCATAAAGTTATTGCCCTCAGGGATGAATTACAACCTCTCTCTCTCTCTCTCTCTCTCTCTCTCTCTCTCTTCTCTCTCTCTCTCTCTCTCTCTCTCTCTCTCTCTCTCTCATATCATAAATTACATGTTTCTATGTCCCTCTTCCTCTTTTACTGGTCCACCAAACCAACAACACAACGTTCACCTTCTGTTGTTTTTTGCTTTTTGTCGCCATTTATAATTCCAACTTATATCCCCTTCCCCTTCTCTCTCTCTCTCTCTCTCTCACTCACTCTCCTTCTCTCTCTCTCTCTCTGTTCGACCCTGAAATTGCGTCCTCAGATATAAGTTGGAGGCCTCTCCCCCCCC
>JAWQUT010000139.1:547681-561344 GCA_033807755.1 Ellobium chinense
GCTGGCAACCAGCAATGACTTTGTTATGTATTTCATTTGTAATATTATATATTACATGTATAATGTGTAACGTTATATGTGTTTGTATTATGAATGAGATGTGTAACATTGTGTCACATTGTAAAACAATTGCCCTACGGGGTAAATAAAATCGTATTTTCATTTCATATTAATTTTTTCATTTTTCATTTCAACAGCATTTAAGGTTAGGGATTCTGTCTCCACGGATTTTCATTGGGTTAGGGCCCTCGTCTTGACTGGCATTTTTTTCTGTACCTATCCAGCGTCACTCGATCCTGCACCACTAGGATCAGATCTGTTAGAATGTTGGTTGAGACTGGAGGTGCATTTAGAAACCCTTCAGCAATAATTCATGTTAAGCAAAACATTAGCCAGATTGTGTCCATCATGTCACTGTGAGACGTGTGAGCTGTAAGGAGTAAAAGGACAATACTATTAGACACGCTCCTACATTCCTACAATAGCAGGGTAGATCCCAAGCTTACCTCTCAATGTAGAGACTTTATTGAAAGGCAGGCACTTCATACTAGAAAACAACATTCATCTGTAAACTGAAATGTCAAATATTATTCACTGAAGGGTATTTTGTGACAAAGATGTAGCATTTTAATGTTCAAATGTCCATCAGATCCAGGGCAATAAACCAGACAGGACACACAACCAAGAACTCAGTTACCTAAAGCCATCTATTAGAGTGTTAGGCTAAGTGAATATACCACAAACCTGCCTCCCAAACTGACCTAAATGTCAAAGTGTCTGCCTGATATCAAGACACCACTTGGATTCGTGAATCACTGTTTCAATTTAAGTAATTTTCAGAGATGTAAATATGCAGTGTGTCTTGACATGTAGGATTTACAAATTGTTCCTGAATTTCATATCTTTCAAGATAGTGTGATGAACTGCTTTGTAATTCCACTCTGTTTGAGTAAAGATACACTAAAGTCATTATGATCTTTGGACACCAAAAGTGTCAGTCAAGATAATGTCATATCATTGTAATATGATGAAATAACCTTTGAAGATTCATGCCAGTAAAATAATTCTTTGATAAGACACTGGAGTATACTTATAAAACCAGTATGAACCAGATACTACAATAAACCTGTTTCTCTGTAATCTTTCCTACGTTTACATGTCATCAGCTTTACAGAAAGCATAATAATAATAATAATAAAATAGTAGTTTGATAATGCATTTTCGAAACCTGCCATAGTCTATATATGCTGCTTCAGCTGTGAATGGTTTATAATGGATTTCTGTCACAAGTTAAGACTGAGCACCTTGCCTCATCTTGGGGGGTGAAGTTCCAACAACCAGTGTTTGCTTAAGGGTAATTTCAATAGGCTTAGATCAAACATGTATTAAATCTAGCAAAGTAAGCTTTGCAAAGTGTACTTTGTACAAGCTGGTGGGAATTCTTATTCTCCTACAGTCTATCGCTAGGCATAATCCATACATTATTGTGCAGGAAAATTTTCATTCACTGCATGCTTTTATTGATAAATGTTAACACTGTGTATTGAGTGTGTAGGATAGGGTGAGTGTAGTCACTTATGAATATGATACTTGTGTAAGCAGGTGTGGCAATAAAATCATTTTATAGACCTAACGCTGACATTGAGTGATGTTATCCTAAAGTTTATGCCGCTTTGATCATAAATGCTCTGTTCTTCATGTTAAACATTGATGACTTAATATTTGGTATAGGCCAATTTGGTATTTATGTTCCAGCACATGACTGGGTCTTTTGCTGATACGTTGGTTTGTTTACATGTTCTGTACATGCATGGCTAATCACCAATGATCAAGAGCGGTCCAGCATGTAGAGAACATGTAAACCTGTGTGACCAGTTTGTGTGACAAATTGAAGTCATGTGACAGAATTGAAAATAAGGAAAATCATGAAAATTATTTTTTCTTTGCCTGGTATTATGTTAGGAATGTCAGTACTGTATATTGAAAGAGAGTTCAGTCCACAGGAAAATCCATGTTTAATAGCAGTTTTGACACATTCTGCAGAGTGTTTTCATTTTGTCCATAGCCCTGGTAAGAACATCAGGCATTTGTGGCACTCATTGTTTTAGTTGTTACTGGCAGTGATACTTTATATTCACAGTGCATTTTATTCTATGTTGGAGGCATTTTATAAAGGGACCACTTTTATTGATCCAGGGATGTGTTATATTTAAGCAAATAAAACCATAACCACATACAGTGACATGGTCCTGCTGATCTGATAAGATAAGGAGAAGGTAAACATTATTTTTAACACATGTATTTGGCATATGATATGTTCTTATCTACCAAGTGCATATATACCAGCTATATTAGTGTTCTGTCTCTTATAGGCCTGTCCGGGGTGTAAAAAAGAGAGAGGAGGTAGGATAGAATGTTTCACAAATTTGAATTCAAATGCATATTTCACGTTGGAGAGGTATTTTTCTGAATGTCATGAGTAAATGAATTCATGCTGCATAGAAACTATGCAGAAAAAGGTCTAGTATTTCAAATAAGAAAGCAAATCCATCTAAATCAAAATGAAGTTTTTGGCCGTTTGTCGGTTAGGTTTGTCATCAGGCAGTAATGATTAAATGATGCAGCTTTAAGTTTAAGCCTAAGAATCATCTTTCCTGCAGTGTTTAGCTATTGAGTGTTAAAGTAGAGGCTCTTACAGTACCGCAGTGAGTTCTTTATAACACTCATTTCATCATTGTCAGTCAGTTTAAAAATGTGTTTTATTAATGCTGCCAATGCATCAAATCATCATTTGGGACAACAGATCTACACAAATTAATCATGGATCATAAGACTATTGTAACATAATAGATAAAAATACTGTACAGTTCTTGAGCCATTTGGGAAAAGAATAGTTATTTTTTGAAACAGTCCAAACCCCAGGAAATTTTGAAATTGTGTGTGCTTGAAGTAGTATGTTTTATGCACTTTTTATTTGGTGACAACATTTCTGGACATGAAAATCAGTGTAGAAAACAAACAGAGCACTTAATCATGCCATTTGCATACTGGCAATAGAGCTGTGATTAAACAGAGTTGAGTATCAGTTGGTGAACATGGAGTGTGAGAAATAATGCCCACCATTATGATGCAGTAGGCATGTGCAAATTGCTAGAATGGAAGCAGGGGAGAATGGATACTTAGAGGCTTTTGATGTTGTAAATGAGGGTAATCTCTCTTTTACAGTTCAGAGACTGTGAGACATTAGATGAGTTTCAGTTCATTAAAGGACATGTTAAATCCGGCATCCATCATCTCTGTTCTCTGTTTTCCGCAGAGATACAAAGAATAATGTCGTCATAAGTCACATTTCCAGGCTAGTGCCCACTTACACTTCTCCACATTATTATTACATCAGTAGGCCTGGATCTATCTAGAACTCTCACAGCTCCCAGGGGAGCATATAGAACCACTGCCATTTACAGATGCCAATTACTAGCATCTTTACAACATCTTCCACTAGCCAGGTACCCATTTTACAGACAGCTAAGGCAGATACAATTATACAGTCTGTTATTTGACACACAGAGCCTATATCACAAACATGTGCATTATAAACCTTTGTTGATTCTTTGTGATGATGGACTTTTGTCTTAATGCTTTGTACTTAACAATATTGATGCAGATCATATTTTTTATCTCTTTATAACAAGAAGTATCACAACAATGGCAAGCCCCCAGAAGGAGACTATCTTGGTGACAGGGGGAGCTGGATATGTTGGCAGTCACACTGTCATTACGTTACTAGAGGATGGATACAGTGTTGTTGTTATTGATAACTTTGCCAATGGATGTGCAGGTAAACAAGTTTTTTTTCTGTACACAGGTGTAACATGATACAGTAGCATCTCACAATCTTGCCTGTCAGAGGACTGGTTTAACAATTCAAGAATGTGAGATATTGTGGATTCCATTTAATCTATGGAGCATAGAAAAAATTGCAGTTTTAGTTATCAAATGACCTTAAGATAGAAATATAAACTAGTTAAAAATTTTACAATGAAACAGAACTTGAGATTATCTGGATTGTGATCAAAGGGAGTCAACTGTATTTGAGATTGTTAGATAAATGATAGGCTCATATAGAGTAAGGGATTGTAACTTTGCAACTAGTCAGTGGGAAAATCAAGATTGTAAGTTTTGATGTCTTGAGGTATAAAACTGTATAAAGTGACTGGGTAACATCGGATGCATAAACATTGATTCATCATGGGACAAGGCTTGAAGACATTAATTGTATCGCAGTTAAACCACACCTTCTGAGTTGTCTTGAAATTGTGCTTTCACCCCAGCCTGATAATAGACTTGGAAAGATCTTCAAGTGCACACATAAATCTATTCTATCGTGACCTTGTTGCGGTAAGGCGTTGCAGACTTAGTGGGAAGTGCTTACATTAAACTCATTTTGTTCCATTCCTTCAACTCTTTTCATAGTGAATGTATGCCCCGCCTTGCTGATTCATTGTGACAAGGTTTCTGAATGAAAAGATTTGTTTAGTTCGCACAGGTCAACGGGGGCGATATGAGGTTACCCCATTCAACCGTGGACCTTGAGGAATTTTGCATTTAAAAATCTCGTTCAAAGGGGAATCGTCAGACTTTGAAATGAAAGCCATACATAAGTGCTATGGATGAATGATTCCCAATGAAATATGCTACTAGAACCTTCCCTGATTATCTAGCAGCTTGTTGCTGGCATTGTTTTTGGTTTAAAGCTATTGTCCTGTCGCCTTACAGCTACAAGTAAATGGGATCTGATGAGGGTATGGGCGAGCTATAGATTGAATTGACAGCAAATGCAGGTGGGCAGTTTTGTGAATGGGTTAAAAGGAAGCATAGGTAGAATGCTGGTATATTACAGCAGATGACTGTTTATGCTCATATCTGTGCCACAGACATTAATCACCAGCAATAAATGTAATTACCCCATTTAAGATTCAGTTATCAAATGTGATTCTTTACATGATATTTTGTTATGTTATATCAATATTATATTCCTCTGATCTGTTATTTATGGTAAAAGTGAGCATGGCAGTAACTTCGACAACTTCTACATTTATGTATACTGTGGGTATACAGTCCAAAAACCCACAATTAACTCAATAATATTAATAATGAGATATGGTGTACATGACTGTTGCATTATGTCAGTATTTTACTGCCCACTCACCCCCACCTCAAAAGAATGAAAGTCTATCAAAAGTTAAAAACTAGAAACTGGTCTTCAATTTTCGGCACATTAAGAGATAGATGTATATTGACCTAAGTTTTATACTTTCATGTGATAAGTTTCATTGACCTAGGTTTAATACTTTCATTAAAAAATTATAAAAACTAAAATGGGAGCCAGGGTCAGTGTGCCAGATACACATCGAGCATGCTGTTGATCTAAAGACATTATATATAGATATATGTACATTTATAAAAAAAAATAATTCAGCTGTAATACATAGGACCTAGTCTAGCTTTTTTTTTAATTTGCAGTTTTACCAGACAGTGTCCATCTTTAATTCCAAGTGCATGGGATCTGAATTATTGATTAAGTGAACAAGTTTTTGGGCCACCCAGTGTAATATAGTTTTCTTTTATAGGGCACAGGGTATTTTAATGAAGACGCCAGCTGTCAACAAGTTTACTGCCTGTAATTTATTCCATGGCTTATTCTGAGAATGAAAAATGCAGTTATCACAGTATAATAGGTCCCCTTTCATATATATGTTTCTTGAATTTACGCATTAAAGAGACAGCACACAAAGGCACTAGGGCAGATATCATGAATCATAAAAGCAGAATGGGAATATTACAGGTTTACTGCCTGAAATGAATTTATGCGGTGTTAGGTTTCACAGGAGACATAGCAATCCCGTGGTAAATGTCTGTAATGGATCATGAAGGAAACATAAAAACCTAACCAAGCAACGACGGACATACATGTGTCAAAGAGCTAAGGCGTCAGAGATCTATTCAGATGTCAGCACATCCGTTTCTTTCATCTGATAGGGCATTAGATCCTTAGAAGATAGTCTGCAGGTGCAGTTTGTTATTTCCAATTCTCATTTCACGCACGCAAGGACACACCCATATTTGAGTGTCATTTCTTTAGAGACCATAAGGAGTGTCAAAGCATCAAAGTAAAAATTTGTCTTCATATAGCTAGAACTTAGAACCCCTAAACAGGGCTCTGCATTTGTTTTTTTATTTTCTTATTGATGTTAGAAGAAAATCCCTAGCAACTATCTACAAACAAATCATTATTTCTTGGGTCTTTACAGTGCTTGCAGAAAATAAGGTGTACAAAGTCACTTGCAAGTATTTTACATGAAGATTTTTCAAATCTTTAAGGCCAGAAGAAGTATATCTACAGCAGTTATTTAATAAATGTGTCTTTGTCTTATGAATCTGTGCAGAGAGCATACAGCGTATTGAAGCATTGACAGGAACTACTGTCCCATGCTACGATGTTGACCTTCTCAATAAGAATGACATTCAAGATGTTTTCAACAAGGTGGGTTATATCTCTTCATTACTGGAGAAGCTGTTTGAATTGGTGGGGAGGGGTGGTGGGGAGGTGAACCAAGGGAGGGGAAGTGCTAACATGAAACTGAAGTTAGCACAGTGATGCATAATCAGTCTGATTCAAGTACTCACCCGCAAACCTGAATATCAGTCCCTGAAAGTTTTCATTGAGTCTGCCAGGTAACCTGGTGAGGTTTATTAGAAAGTTCACTGAAATGAAGTCATTAAGCAGCAAAATTGCCCACTGTGGCTGCTGGCCTTCACCATGAAATGATTATTACAATGAGATTGTAAACTGATAGATCCAGGTTCAGTCTCTGACAAGTACCATTGATAAACTAACTTCATAGTTCTAGACAAGGTACTCAAAGAAACTTGCTGTTCTCTCAAAATATTTCTTTTTATAGATCTCAGTGTGTTACTCATTCATCTGGTTTCTGTGGTGTTTAAATTGGTCATTCATAATTAGCCGGTCCCAAAACAGTTTACTTCTGGTTCAAGCAAACTGTAAATGTAGTGTGATTGCATCATGAAATTTTGCTTCCAAAAGGGAAAGATGCATTAGCTAATAAAGCCAGTATAACGAGGCTTTATCAGCCAGTCAGATTTCTCTGACAATATAAAGGTAAATAATTGTTGGAGTTGTGGCATGTGATAACTGTGCACGCAAAAATTTAAAGAGAGGTCTATTAAATCTTTATGTTTGCAAGATGTTTCAATCTGTTCATATTGTTTGGAATAAAAAATTTTGAACAAAAACATTCTTGATGTTATGGAAGTGGTAATTTTCAACAGAGCTGTGTGTTTTTCTTATTTCCTCTTTTGTCTTATTATCCCCAGCACCCAGAAATCTCTATCGTCATCCACTTTGCTGCTCTGAAAGCAGTTGGAGAATCTGTTGAGAAGCCACTTCTTTACTACCGTGTTAATGTAATGGGAACAGTCAACCTAGTAGAGGTTTGTGTGACAATTTCTTTACTTTCAGTGCTTCAGGAGACTGAAAATAAGGGGATAGGAGGGTTGTTGAATGAGCCTGGCTTGTAAAACAGCATCAACATTTTCAAAACATGAGTAACTGAAAGCAGCTTTTTCAAAAAAAAAGTGTGATCTCTTTGATTTGAAATCCCAGAGGTCAGGCACAACAAATATAAGTAAAATTTCTTGCAGAAAATTCAGTACCTATGACCTGAACTTTACAAAAAGAATGCAGATTTTTTTTTAGAAGTGAACAGATACAAAGTGATATTGAAATTGAGGGAGGGGGAGGTGAAGAAATAGAAAGAACACATTATCTATAAAGAATGTCACTAATAGGCAGATGTAGGGGAAAAAGAAGAAGATGTAAGCTTGCAGAAGTTCTAGAAGAATACACAATCAGACAACAACAGGGATGACCGGCAGAGAGACTTGACTGGGTTTTGAATCGAGGAACGGAACACATATGAATCTTTCCAGAGTGCACTGATATTGTTTCCATCAACAGTTAAACAAGTTTGGATGCAAGGTTGTGAGAGATCGTAATATTCTCTATTGTAAATGTTTCCTCTCTCTCTACGTACTAGGTGATGTGTGAAAAGGGAGTCACCAAAATCATATTCTCTAGCTCAGCTACAGTGTACGGAGACCCCAAGTATCTTCCCATGGATGAGAACCACCCCGTGGGAAACTGCACAAGTCCCTATGCCAAATCAAAGCATTTTGTTGAAGAAGTCCTGTTTGACATATGCAGGATTAAACCAGTAAGCCAGAGTTTTGACTTTCATGTATTGACCACAATGGAAATGTTATCATGACTGCCGTTTATCATGGCGAAACAAAGCAAAACACTAAGTACTAGACAAGTCTTCACTGTAGTTACAAGTGCTCTGTGTTCATTTGGTATAAACTGAGATCTCCCAGGGTATACTTGGAGGCAGGGTTAAGGAAGAGAAAGCATCCTTTGCAGAGTTCTTGGGCACTACAAATGACCTGTCTTTTCCCCAGTCTTGCTTCTAACACTAGCCCTGGCCTTCACTGTAACCAAAGCACACTCTGGTACAGTCTCAGGATATATGGATATATGATACCTGTAAACTGATTACTTGCAATAGAAGATTGCATATGCGCACAGCACACTATCCCTTCCATCAGTCAGGGTTCCTAAATTTGAGGGTGTGTCAGCTTTTCAACTTTGTTTATGAATTTTGCCAGACTCCTGAGATTTGACTATCAGCTTAGACCCTTATGGGAGTTCTATGATGATGCATTAATCTAAGTCTTAACCTAAAGCATACATAGGCTGCTTGTCACTCGCACCACATATGTCTGACTATATTAAGAGAGAGAAAGCACGCATGATGTAGTTCCTAGACAATGGTAAAATCTGCAGCCTGTCATAAATTTGCCTTTTCTTCTTCTGCCTGAATTAGACATTAGAATTTTACAGTTCACCAATTCTACAAATATGCGACCATAAGGTCGCATGCCAAATCCCCCAATCACTCTTCAAATATAGATTTTATACTAACCCTTTGACCTCTTGATACCTCTAGGAATGGAGTGTGGTTGTTCTGCGCTACTTCAATCCTGTCGGTGCACACAGTTCAGGAATGATTGGAGAAGATCCACAGGGCATCCCCAACAATCTGACACCATTTGTATCGCAAGTGGCCATAGGCAAAAGGACAGAGCTGTTGATCTTTGGCAATGACTACAACACTCATGATGGAACTGGTATGATTGTGATATATACATTTGGACCTCAAGACCACAAACTTGACAATCTCAAAATCCCCACCACTCACTGCAAGGTTCCATTCTGGAATCCTATATCTTTATGTTAAGTCAATCCTTGTAAAGTGAGCGTCATTGTAGTTCTAATACGCTGGTCCTATGAATGCTGCCATCAAATTTATTTGCAAATTGGTGACAATCTGGGAAGCACTAGGGCTGAATTCATGCAGCTGCATAGAAGTCTGGGTAGAGACAAACTTCAAGGTGAAATGATAAGACTGCTGACACTGGGTCAGGCAGTGAAGGTGTGGCATGGACCTCAAGTTTCTATTGCGATGAAATTAAATTTACCTAATGATCCTGAAAACTCCATCTCTAATTTTCAAGCTGTATCCTGAAATTTGAGATCATGAGGCTCTACTATGATTTTTAGGGCCATCTTAAAATATAAAAAAACTTGGGAAATTTGTGGAATCCACATCTCTACTATTTGTGCACCAACTAGCCTAATATTTTGCATACACCTTCCTTTTGGTTTGAAGTTGTTTCTTTTCGTAATTTCTTCGCCTCAAATGGTCCGTAAGTATTTTTGTGTTGTGAGAAATTTGCTTTGTTTTATGGATACGGTCCCAGTTTGGTGTTTTTAAATGGCCATACCTCATTGGTTTTTGCAGTTCACCCCTGAATGTTTACTTCCTGTCCCCAAAGTCGAAACCGAGCAATGACAATATTAATTATATCTGATCCTGGGTCGAGAATATTTAGTCACAGAGTTGATCGCCAGAGTTGACCTAATCATCAGTACGAAAACAGGCAGATTCCATAGAATGATTGTGACTTAGGTTCTGTGAACTACCAGTGCAAACACTGGTACTGTCTGACAGAAGAGGCAAGTCCAGATCTTGGCTGTGCCAGTAGTCAAGTAACGCTTCTTCCCTTGCAAGCAGTGGGGTTTAATTTCTCCACTGATTTCATAATAAATCCAACATAAGTGGTCCTTTCTTTTTCTTCTTCAAACTGGTGGGCAGGGGTGTTACTGACTGTCTCTGAAATGTGTAGAAAATGGATTTTCCCATATCCGGATGACCCATTCCATTTTTTAAATTGACATTTATGTTCATGATGTCACCACTATTGTGGTGTCTGCAGCCAAGTTGGCGTTTTGAGGCCAAACAAATATGGTGGTGTTTACAGAGGCAGACATCAAGAAAAATTGTTGGGCACTTTTTTTCTTTTTCCAGCTTAACCAATATTTTTACATACCACGATGTGTCTGAGCATAATAATTACAAAAAGAGAGGCGGTGTAAATGTTGTAGTTTCGTTGTTTGATTTGCACGATAACCCTATAAATTTTGCCGCTGCTTTGACTAGTAATTGTATAAAAACTTTATTATCATGTCTCTTCTTAAGTTGTCCATCTGGTCAGCTCCGTCTCATGCTAATTTATATATAACATTATTAGAAAATATCCAGATAGCCAAACGGGCCCACAGTGACAGTGACAGTAATGATGATGATAAATGGTGATGATGATAATTTCAGTGATTATGCAAAGGGGAATGGGATATCTGTGTTCTGCCTTGTATTTATGAATGGACTTCTCGCAAATGCAGGTTGCTTTTAAATGGCATTTAGTAAACTAATTTATTTAAAGCAGCACAGGGAGTTATCTGATAGCAGGAAACTCAGATTATTTTTTTTTCCCATGTCATGAATACTAAGGCTTTCCCATATTCTCTTTGACTTGCTTCCCATGATGTATTAGCTTCCTTTTGCCTTTCTTAGGTGTGAGAGACTATATTCACATCACAGATCTGGCCAGAGGCCATATAGCGGCCATGTCAAAGGTCAAGGACTCTAGTGGATTTATGGTATGTCTTAATGCAGTGAAGACAGAACATTACATCACAGTCATAGATTGATTGCCTATCTCAGAGATATACAATTTGCAAACTGGGCTATTTTTGTGCTTGCAGAAATAAAAAATAAAAAAAATAATCATCCATTAGATGTCACAGACAAAAATAAGTTCCAAAGCCATTAGTTGAAAAACAGCACCAAAGGGTGAGATTAGTTTTATTTCTTAAGTAGTTTAAAACTAAAACACTCTTTCCTCTCCTGCAAAATGCAGAAGACCTTTTAGCTTTTGCCAAACTCTGACTTCAGGGAAGTGAAGTGAGTTTTGCTTTTGATTTTCTTATAGTTTTCTGCAGGTTTGTTTGTTTAAAAACTGATGAGAATGACATTGATCTCTTAGTGTTTGTTTGTTTGTCTTTTGTAAGTTGTTTAGTCGTGGAGTTGAAATTCCTCCATTTTGTTTTTTCCATCAGGTCTACAACTTGGGAACTGGAAGGGGTTCATCTGTCCTGGATGTTGTCAAAGCTTTTGAAAAAGCATGTGGAAGGAAGGTAACTTCTATTTCTTTTATTTTATCAGTGGGTTGTGAGAGTAAATACAGCTACATAGCTCTTCGGAACATTTTGCATGCTGCACCTGAGAAGATGTTGTGACTGTATGTTACTCAGTGCTATTTGATATTGAGAGTTTGTGTGAGACCTATGCCTTGCCTTGCCACTGATCCTTGTCATTGAGCTTTGCTCTTGTAATGACCATTGATACCAGGAAGTGGGAAAGTGTTTTCTGTGTTTCTGTAAGAACTATTAAGCTTACTTGTAATGAGAATGACATTTGTTCCTCTGAAATTCACGTTCAGTTGCAAAAGCTCAGATTGCAAGTTTATTGGCTCAAAGTTTTTAGCTATAGCACAATGCCCGTGTCTTGCATCTCAACAAATGAATTGCATGCTTAATCACTCCCTAAATCACAGTTAAATGGGACAGCCTCATCCCTCTAAAGAATCAGATCTAATACTTCCACCAAAACTGATCCAATTTTGTGTGATCATTGAGTTGATTCTCATGTTTTCTTAGATAAACTACAAGATAGTAGCACGCAGAGAGGGCGATGTGGCAACAATGTGTGCTGATCCCAGAAAGGCAGAGGCGGAGCTTGGATGGAAGGCCAAATACACACTGGATGACATGTGTAAGTAACATGTAGATATTCAAGAACTCAACCACAGTATAAAAAATATCCTTGTTTCATACACCTCTTCAGAAATTGAGAAATTCTTGGAATTTCGAAATAGAAAATGGAACAGCTCTCTGAAAACCTGAAAATACATATGTAGGAAAATGTGTGAGTGAGTGAAACTTCATGTTTGATACTTTTTCTATCTCAGTTCCATTATTTGATGGTTCTTTTATGATGATATATGATGTCTGTTCGGTGAATGAATTATCACATTGTTATTTACTCAGTGTAACATTTCATATTCTGAAATAGTTTACATTTTTGATTAATACTTTCTCTATTGCGAAACCATAGGAATTTCCTAGATAAGGGAGAAGTTCACTTGGTCATAATGAGCTCTGATTTTTGCTCTTGACATTCAGTGCTTTTATGTCTTTTGAAAATTTCTGTGGAAAATTTGAATACGAGGATTGTCTTATCACTGGTGGCAAGAATTCTGGCTTCAATTTTGGATGATATGAAGGTTTCTGTTCCAGGATTCTTAGGACATTTGCTGGACACACACCATTCCAACTCATGCATTCTCTTCCCACTCAGTAGCCACCAAAATATGTGAAACCTTCAACAAGATAACAAAAAGTGTTTGATTGTTGCATTTTATACTCACAGGTCAAGACTTGTGGAACTGGCAGACAAAGAACCCAAATGGTTTCAAGCACAAGAATGGAATTAAACAGCACTAATCATAACTGAAGGACATCTCACCTTATAGGGCACCCTACCCTAGGGGACAATAAATAAAGCTATGTGATGGTCCATCATGGTCTGATAAATATTCTGAATGATCAAAACTTACAAGTGGGAGAAATGCTCAGATAATTCAACGAATGAATTAACCCTTTTGAATGTTTTTGATGCTTGTACATTATTTATCTTTCTTTGCAATTTTGTATCTCTAATGAGGGCAGGATAGGGTGTGCATATTCTGATGCAAATCTAACTGAGTCAAAGTGCTTCCACCAGATTCTATGTCAAGGGGTTTGTTGGTTATTTGAAAAAAAACCAAAATTTATAATGTTTAGTATTGTCATGTCAATATTGGCAGTGTTGAGGGCTTTCTTTACCATGAGAATAATGTGTGTAACAACATTTTCATGCCAGTGTTGTGGTGGGTATGAGATTGTGATTATATTGAAAACTGTGATGAGCAAGATGAGTGATTTCCATTTTGTTTCTCTGAGGGAGATGTGTATTGGTGCTTGTTACTGGGGAACATTTGTAGGGACATATTTTTGTGAATCATGAAACTATTTATTAAGGTTTCCATCATCTGTGCTTTTAACCTTTTCATTTACATGGGT
>JAWQUT010000139.1:562339-620993 GCA_033807755.1 Ellobium chinense
GAGCTGAATACAGTGGTTTTTAAATTTCTGATTTATCTTAATTATGAACAAAGATATGAAAGAAAATAAGGACCAACATTTTGAAAAAGTAAACAGACAAAAACGCATTTAAAGTTTCATTCTAGCAATTTTCACAATTAGAGGTGTTCTAAAATCAACAAATTAAAGCATTTACAAGTCGTATTTTTGTAAAATATTCCAGGACTTGATAAAGTAAAGTCTAAATGTCAAGAAAATGTGCAGAACTAGTTTTTCATAAGAAATTACTTTTGAAGTGTTTTTTGCACTTTACTCCGTTCGTGCTGTTGCGTCTTTGTCAGGGTTTTCCCATGCCGCCACACATATATGTACCTATTGCAAGGTCCACAATATTGTGTCAATATTGAGGTGAAGGATGTTTTAGCAAGATTTTTCACAAATTGATATTTTGTTAAAGGTAAAAATCAAACCCAAGAAAACACACGGTTCAATCAAAATGAAATAAAAAATGGTTCAGCACAACAATTTAATAACATGTCGCATTACAAGGTCGTAAAAGTATGAATATAACAGGAAAGGTTTTGGAGTGAAATTCATGGTGAAATAAAAATATATGAATTTCATGAACATGAGCCTAACTGACCGCATCTAAAGCTCACCTCCTTAAGAGAATGAAATGAAAATTATTATTGAAAGAAGTTACAATTATCTTATCATTTCCATAATGAAAACAAGAACAAAACAGTTATTAGTTGTCTAAAAATCCTTGTGATTAAGCAGAAGTTGTCATTTAGCAGATAATGATTATGTCAAGTCAAATGTATTTTAATTTCACCAATGAACTAGATAGGATCCCATATGATCTAGGACATACAGCTTGACTGTTTAAGAAGTCAAAACATTTTTGCTGAGACTTCTTAGTCGATACAACACATTCATGCTGTAAGTGGTTGAAATGACATGTATCTTCAGGCTTGTCATTTTGACGACAAGCAACATTTTGCATTATCTTTCAGATCTGCACTTTTATAAGTTATATAATTAGTATAAACATTTTATTTATTGTACTAGATGGTAGGTTATTCTATTTATTTTGACCTCAGAGTGACTAATGCACACAAAATGCAGAGTTAGAGATATTATTAAAGGGAATTTATGTAACATAATTTTATTTATGGCTAGTTTTTGATAACCTTGTAGTGATTTAATTTCTATTCATATTTTATCATCACCATTGATTTTAGACTAGTGTATGTGCATTTGCTGTGTGTTTCCTGTTCAGACATTCAGATGTAAATTAGTATCATCAGTTATAGCATCCTCTCTCTCCCCAAGAAGCCCTTTCCCAATAGGTGGATGACTCATCAAGTCTTGTCATACTGGTTACTTTATATATTTCAACACATGAGCACGGTCATCAGTACCTGCCATTTTGCCACTGTGCTACAAAAATGGCTGAAAGTATCTTTCTCACACTTCGGAGAGAACATGGGAAAAATGTTTCCGTGAGAAAGCAAAAAAGAATCTGTATCTTTGCAGTGCAACTGTGTGGGAAATTATCAGTGTGTTTTAATTTTTTTTAATTGTCAACATGGGTCTTAATCTCATAAACCCTTCTTTAAAAATGGCCTTCAAAGAAAATGTTCTTAGCACAGTGAGGATATACAGTAGAACTTTTAGGAGACTGGCTCACTAATTTGAGTTTTGAGTTTGTGCAATACAATTATTTCAGAAATTTATCTTGTAGCTTGTCAAAGTGAGGCTTATGTTGTTTATTGGCATACTCAGATACATGGTATGACGTGAAAGTTTAATGTGTGTACTTTCATTGGCTGAAACAATTTTTGGCTTAGCATAGTTTGGCCTGAGAGATACTTGTTTGAAGTGGAAGGGGATCATCCCATGTTATTGATTACCTTGATTGAAAAACAACTTAATTTTATTTAAATCTTCTAATATGCCTCACAAAAACTCCAATTTATTCACAATACTGACCACTTGTCCAGAAAACCAGTGTTTAAGTATATATAGAAATGATTTATTTTTTTATTCCTGCATGCAGCAATCAAAACTTCAGTTTCAGCTGGGCCCAGTAATTTTTAAAGCCTGATATCTCAGTTTCCAAATCTGGTGACCTGAGCCACATGTTGACTGACAACTAGATGTATTAAAATGACATGCTGTGTCATGGGAAGATGGTGGAATGTAATGGGTGGATGGTGGATGTCATTAGCAGTCATCAAGATTGGGAGCATTGCGCTCCTGACAGTTCCTGGTTTAGGGTGAGAGACAAATATCAAGTTTTGAGGATTGTACAAATGTCCTGTTTGCCCATAGTTTATGCAGAAAATTGTACAAAAGTCTGTTGAACCCATTTTCATATTAGCACTGATTTGTGTGAAAAGAGCTTCCATAGCTATTACTCTCTGCTCGTAGCTATTAGATGTTTGCCAGTGACAATACATTTATTATATCCAGATATATTATTTTATATTCATTGGTTGTGGCCAGTGAAACTATTTGACATATTATAATAACCGTCCATCACAGTTCAAAACTATAAACAGTTTAAATAGTATATTGTATTGTACTCACATTCCATTATGATAGGTGCTGCTTTACATAGCACACACATTCCTATTTATTTTTAACTGAATATGCTTACATTCCATCCCTCATGAAGGAAGAATTGATGATGTGGAGATGGAGACTAAAGGTGAACACTATTTATTGAATTTTGATTCATTACTAAAATCAGAATTTTTCACATACATATCAGATTCAGTGGTACAATTAGTAAAAGTTTGTCAGACTTAAGTTAACTAATTTTTTTCAGTACCTGAACATGGAAATTTCTTATTGTGTAGAAGAATTGACAAAAATACTACATCAACATGGCCTTCATGGAATCCAGCATAGATGACCCATCATGGCACAAGAAAGTAACTTGTGCAAGGACAAAGTCAACACAGTGGATATCCAGACTTCCACTCACTTATATACAGTATATTATATTATATATGCCCAGCATGTTAAAATCCTGTGCTGGCATAAAATTAATCAGCTACCTTTGGATTTATTGGAACTATCAAACTATTCAACCGAACCACTGACAACTTTATCTTTGCGGGTGCTCATGAAACCAGGTGATAATTTGTTATCTAATGCCAAGAACTTGTTGTGGTATATTTCAGGTTTTAGTTAAAAACAATATTGTGCCATATGTTTGATAATAACTTCTCCCACATTCCTCTTGCCAACTTAATCCAATCTGTTTCTGTGATGGCGGCACAAGCCTCATTCATATCCTTTTCTCAAATGTTTCATTAGTCTTTTGGCATGGAAATATGATGATGTCCTTTTTATTCTGTTATTGCAGTTGTAAACTGGTGAGACAAAATCTCATGACCACAAAGTCTTTTACTAATCGTATAAGTAACATTTAGACTAATTTAGACATGCAGTTTGAACCAGTGATCTAAGTTATGGTCAAGGCATTATGGCTGCAATTCTGTGGGGATATCCTTGGGACTGCAGCAGCAATTGTTTTTTGGGATGCCATTTTCTGTTTATAAACTGGCAATAAACATATCATCAGGGTTGGGAACATTTGCGAAAAATGGGGAACTGCATTCACTTCCCCATGCAGTGCCAAAATGGGGAACTGTGTTCCATTCCCCAGTCAGCTGAGACGATCAAATTCTATCCCGTTCATTCCGTTCACTTCTGAGGAACTTAGTCCGATTTCCGTTCCGTCCCATTAATTTTTCCTGCTGAAAATAGCGTTTCCGAAACAGCTGATTTCATGGCAGGAAAGAAGGATTCTGACATTTAATCAAATTTTATATGCGATGTTTTCTATGGAGAATTTCAGTTTCAAGGATGCAGGATTTTTGCCGTGTATGTAACTGTTACTTAGTAATAAAGAACATGATACCTTTCATCCCTTCTCATAATGGACCAAAAAAAAAAAAATCCCAGATTCACTAGCATAGGCCCAGAAGTTAATATTAATCGCCACCTGCCATTAATAACTGTACAAATGCAGTGTGCATCATAAAAACAGAAACTTTGGGGCCCCTTCTCATTCCAGAATTCACTGAAGTAGAGAGAAACTGGAGAAATTTCATGTGCACATATAACGTGACGACTTCCGACTGCATGAAACCAGCTAAAATTCGAGATCATGACGTATTCGAGATCGTAAGACAGATGTAACTCACGAATTTGGACAAGAGTCGAAATCAGAATAAATCCTGACATTTATTACTCTTAATGCATGATGTTTTCTGTTACTTGCATCTGGTTGGTGCTAGACAGGTATTTTTTAGGGATCCTTGACAAGCAACTTACAATGTCTGATTCTGCGTCACTAAGAAACAGTAAGCTTTAATTATTGCGGAAACTTGTGGCAATCATAACTGCAGTCATGCTTTTTAATGGTAAAGAACAGCTTTGTAGACTCCAGCAAAGGGAAGTCAATACAAGGCGATGGCACTATGTGTATGGAAGCCAGTGCGCCCTCTACCTAACCCAATGCTGCCCTCTGCTCTCTTTGTGTGTATCTCTCTCGCTCCTCTGCCCTTTTCACCTGCCCCTCTTTGTTATCCAGTGAACCTTCATCTGGCATTTGATAATTATTTGTGACTTTCTGGTTGGTGTTCAGCTGTCAGTCACTACTCACAACACAGGCAGCCCTGAATTTATTAGTAGGGAGACACGCTTCACTTGTGATTTAAAGGGATAAGCCAGTCATTGTTGTGTAATGCGGACAGCAACAGCAGCTTCATCTCAATGGCTTTATATACCTGATGCAGGTAAAAAGGCAGGAGTGATAAACTGATCTTGCTGATTCAAAGCATGACCGTTAAAACTGACGGGTTGAACATAGCTGGTGATCGCAGTGTGGCAACTGCAGTAATTGCCTACAAAATGAAAAAAATACAACCCTTAGTTGCTGATATGTGAACGGAATTTGAACAGATTTGAAAAGGAACTAGGTTCTGATCCGTTCACAAAAAAATCATGAACTCCGTTCACGATGGCGTTCACAATGCCATAAGGGAGCTCTGTTCTCTCTGTTCACAAAATTGGAACTTACTTCACATGAACGGAGTTCCACCCAACCCTGCATTTCATGTATTTTGCCGTTGACATTATTCTTGCCAAGTGATATTTTTTTTGCATGTAACGTTGGTAAAATAACAATCTTTCTGCTTGTCTCTTGCCATCATATATAGTATAATGGCATAACTTTGTTGATTTACTTACACTGGCTGAAGACATGGATGCAGCAAATACACTGGTATTATTGGCACTCCTGGACTAACAACACGAATTGAGCCGGACCATTATATAGAGATCAGAATTATAAATTATGGTGTCTTTATTCTCTGTTTGTTGACATTTGACTGAAGAGTTTTAGGAATATAGTTTGAAGTTAGATGAACAGGCATTAGCTTGTCATGAGTATTATAATCACATTATTATTATTATTATTATTGTTACGATAATAAGTTTCATATCATCTCTCGAAGCTGTATTAAGATCTTGAGTTAAGCACATCTGAGGACTTGAGGATATTAACTGATCATGCATGATCTGCTGATATTGATTATGTTATACAGTGTATTTTTTTGTTACAAAGTAAACAAGAGTAACTACTCCAGTGAAAATGAACAAGAGGGATGTAAACTGTGTTATGTTATTTACAGAGTTCAGTGAAATAGTACTGTTTGCTATCCCCCATTTCTGTCACTAAGATAAGGATATGCTCTTATTATTCCCTTGGAGTTTATATCCAGATCTGACCTTCTTTTTGTTTATGTTTTATAGTGATAAAGAACATTCTCTCCAAGGGTAAAGTGATTGCTTTCAGAATCAGTGCTTAGTGCCTCTCTGTGATGATACAAGGAGTAACTTTAGATGGCTGAGTAAACAAAAGATACAAAACACATGAAGATAGTGGAAATTTATGAAAGATGGTGAATGACCACCTGTTTGACAGTTTGCCTTCCTTAAGAGCCCGAAACATTTGGTACGAAAAAGAGATAAAAACCCAAATTAAAATTAATGAATTTAATTATTGTCCACTCGTCAAACTTGTTTTTTCACTTTTGTTTCTGATCTTTACAAATCTTGTTTTTAGCACTTATGGACTGGCACTGAGGGGAAGCATTGTGCTGAAAGGCTCAGAGTCGTTTTAATTCTTTGGAGGGGGGAATATCTCCCTAGAAAACTTATGTTTTCTTTTTTTTGTGTATATGCAGGTTTTTTTTTCCAGTTTTTGCTTCCATTACCTTCAGATATAACACAGCATCAAGGATTGTCCATTGTAAATATGGTAATGATACTCTGAGAGCTGATTGCATTTAATTGCGAGACTTGATATTGCTTCGTGATCAAATAAATGTCAGAACTATGTCGTGGTTTTGGTAGGTGCTACCTGCACATTTCATGACTCATTTGATTCCATCTTCCATTTTCAAGTTCGTTGTGATTTTAAGATTCTGTGGTTAAATCAACACAAAATATTAACAATTAATTGCATTGTATTTTATGCATTTCTTTAGATTGCTTTCATATGAAATTAAAGAACATGTGTGTGAATGCTTATTCTGCTATTGTATTGTGGGATTTGCAGCTATGATGTACTGCCTTTCCATGGCATACAAATGGTAAACTTCTGCTTCTTTACACTTTAAAATGAGTTCTCCTATCCTTAGATATATATGTTAAATAATATGAAGTAGATCTAGGTTTGTGCAACAGTATTTGACTGACCATCAAAATAGGTCATATGGCAAAACCGACCAATCTGAGCTGTTAAGTGTACAGTATTCAAGCAGTCAAGAAGATCACTGATCATTTGGCAAAGATGTTGAATTGTAAAGTGTCAGTGTTACATTCAGTTTGCCTGACAGCATCAGATTTGTCCTCCTGGACAACTGTAACTTCATTGCCTTCAGAGACACAAACGTCACATCATCCTGTAGGCTGAGTTTGTGCAGTTAAGGTTGATCTAGAAAGTTTGGGGCTGATTTCCATTTGGTTGGAATCAGGACCAAAAGGTTTGGGTTACATTCCTGCCCTAGTTATAGCTAGCTATGTTTATGCATACTCACATCAAAGATTTTTTGGGAAATCATTATATTCACAATTTCCACATGTCTGTAAAGTAGATATCTGGTCATAGGCAAAGAACGATAGAATGCAGCAATGCTAGTAAACAGTACCTTACATATTTTGGTAGCACTGTTTACTCTCCACAGAGTTGATAGTGATTGAGTAAGTGAATGATCTGACTTGCTGGATAGTCATAGTGTGAAGTTCTGTGCTTTGCTACTGGTGTGTCAGAAAAAAAGGCACTGCAGCATGCAAAAATGGTCAGTGTCTTATGAAGCCACCAGAAATGTTAATGTAAATTTCCATGACATGTTTTATTCCAGACTGTATAGAATGGAGAGATGGGAGGGTGGCATAATAAACGTTGGTCAGGTTCCACTGAATATTCTATTGGCAATGACAAAACACTGTATAATCTTTATTTGTCTCTCTAATTATACAATGTTTTGTCACTGCACAGTAGTATTTTGGAATGCCTGTCTTGTGTAGTATACATTTAAAAATATCAGGTACACAAGTCTGAACTTAAAAATATATATTATCAATGCATTTGTTGTTAATTTCATTTTTATTTTCAGTAAAGTGGGTACATTATAAACAGTTATATAGATGTCCATTTGACAAGATGCCTACAGTCCTTTCTTTTTGTATTTATTGCAGTTGATTCACTCAGTGGCAAGCTGCATAATATTTCACCAAATAGAACATTTTCTGTCATGGAGGTTCAAGACAAGCAGGGCTGTTTGTTTGCACTTTCCACATATTCACAGCTTTTTCACACTTCTATGAAAAGGCTGTTAACCCCTTCACTTCATCCTTAACCTCACTGTATTCTGGGACTCTCTCACCAAATGCTTAGTTTAGGGTTAGGGGCCGCACAAGGTGTGAGACTTAAGATATTGCCATCAATGCCTGAAAATATGCCATAGTGAAGGGCTTAAGGTGGATTAATTGTAATTAACACAGTGCCATAGCAACGGTTTAAATATAGGGCTGTATGTTACTCATCTAGAGGCAAAGAATTTTGAAGCTCAGAAATATTTTACCAGCACTTCGGGTGTTTCTCTCTTTTGTCTCGGTGTGACAACTTTTACTTTTAACTGTGCTTTATTGACATTTAATGCCATAGACAGTTGAACATGTTTCACAGTCATGCCGGTACAGCAATAAAGTCTGAGTAGCCTTTGTTTCTGAATCAGTTCGTTCTGTTGTCTGTTGGTGAGGTGTGCAAGGAAGTGAAGATGCAGCCTAGGGCCAGATTTACACATGATTAGTCTGTATTCCACATAGATGCCTTATATGATAAGTGCTAAATGACAATATAATTACTGCAATTATTAAAAGCAGAAAACACAATGCAAGAGATACGAAAGCCATTACTAAATATTTAACCAGTAGACAAAAAATTGCACAGACATTGTTAACCCTTTAATTGTGAGCAGCACATTTTTTTCGCCTGTCGTTGAGTATATTTTTTTTATTCGCATGTTGATGGTGACCCAGATAGTGTTAGCATCGAATTTGTTCGGACTGCAGGTACCTAGTGCTACTGGAGTTAATAGAGCACAAATAAGATGAGATAAGGTAAAATAGACTTCATTTATCCATTTGGAAGTGTGTTTTGAACAAGCCCATAGCAGAGAATATATTAAACGGTGAATTACAGTACAATCCTGATTGTAATCTCTTACAGGTGCAGCACACAATCACATCTACAAACAAAATGAGATTTAAAAGAACGAAAACAACAAAACATCTTTCGTTCTGATTAACTTGCATGAAAGAAAGTTCAGCATTTTTTCAGTATTGTACATACATAACATTCAATCAAAAGAAACGTTTGGTAATATGCAAGAATTAAACTCGGAAGAAATTCTTTAAAAATGTATGAACATTAAAAACGCATGAAATTTTAAATTTCATCAAAATTGTTAGTACTTTGCATGGATTTTAATTTAATGTAGTAACATGTTTGTAATGTAACCATAATGTAATGTCTACCACTCGCATATAGGCACTTTCAGACTAATAAATACAGAAAAGTAACTTTTTTTCTATACTGGGTACTAAATTTGTAAAATGTGCTATATATGCAGGGGCGTAACTTCCTTGTAATACAGTATATGAATCAGAGGTTACCAATATATTATCGTATTTATCTAATACAGTTCAAAATCTGAGATGTTCTGTAATATTTTGAAAAACATCACTCTCATTCTGTTTCAACTGTGAGCCATTGGCAAGCATTGACAATACGACACAAGGTTCTCTCTTAGAGCGGCTTCCCGGGTTTCCTTTTTTCAAAATTCTTTTGGAGATGATAGGCTGGTAGTGTAGTTGGTACCGCAAATGTTCAAATATTGAAGAGTGCAATAGAACCCTAAATATATTTTGTTTAGGGTTTAACGGGGATCATTCCTAAGACCGCGAACATTTGAATTGTTTCTTTTGACGGAGTAAACGGAAGGAGATCTTAATACTTAATTTTTTTTTTTTTAACTTAAAGACGTCTCGTAATGTTTTGATGCTTTCATAGCTGCTTAATGATAACTTTATTGCGATATTTGACATCGGCACTTCTTGTAAGCTTAATAAGTGGAACATGAAGTGACGGTGTTGGCATAGGCATTGGTGATTTCAAACAGTCTGCTGGTTGGATATAAGTGCTAGATTACAAAAAGAAATTTAAAAAAAAAAAAAATCACCCTCGCTATATAGACCTATATTTCCTTATGAGTGTCCTGTCTTGAAGAGTGTAAGAAAAGAAAGCCTGTTATTTTACTACTATTATTTCATGATTAACTGATGATTCTAGAAACATTGTGAATAGTAAATATAAAAATTAAAAATTACTTGTCAGATGTGTTTTATTTGACAGGAAATGTCTATGTTTCCCCATTCCATCGCTTAAAACGATAAAGTGAGGATGGTGACATAGTGTAAAACAGTGTTTGGTCAGTATCATTATCAAAACAATGTTCTAAAATGAGTTGACTTCGCGATATTCCCAGAAGACACGGACAGTCAGTTAGGCGATGCAGTGTTTCTGTGCGTTCAAACATTATTATTCGGGAGCCGTAGTAATAGCTAATTCGTCAAAAAGCGGAAATTGACGGCGATTTTCGGGAACTTGGGCTCTCGCCTATCTCGAGAAGTGACGAGAGTCAGTCATATGAGCAGTCTCCGCAACAGAGCAAAATGCAGGCAAACAGGACGCCTCCCGGTGTTTTACCGGTTCCTACAGAACCCACCAAACGATTTGGAACCCCTCTCGGATTAGCATACAGCATAATAGTCTATACTCTTTTGTTCTTACTGCTTTTGGTGGGTAAGTATACTGAAACTGGCGACTGATGAATAGATGTTGATGAGCTCGCCCTCTTACTCTTGCTTTACGAACTCCGCTTTCAAACTCACATTGACATTGTCATTGACCCTTCATTTCATATTTTCATCCGAACAAATCTTGATTGTGCTAGACTAGATCTGGATTTAGTCATAGTCTTGTCTATTTAGAGACACAAATTAGGGAAATAGAACCTATCCCAGATCTAGTCTAGACTACCCAGTCTTTCACTCTTGTCTTGAGGCTGAGGTAAGAATAACAAAGTCAAAGGGGTAAAAATTATGGAGATCCCCAAGTGTAAAAGGAAAGAATGGGAAAGAATAGCAAAATAAGGGAACAAGGCGATGTTGCTTGTTCTTGTTACTGAATTCATATTTCATTCTCTTATTGATGATATGACTTATCAGCACCGGAGTGGAGGTAATGAGACACTTGAGTCCTTGCCATTACCACATTACTACATCATTCTGTTTTTGTCCTTGAAGTATGAATGTGGAGGTCCCCCTGTCAAGACAGCTGAAATCATAATAATCAACAACCCCAGCAATAGGTATCACATCTCAAATTCACATAGAAATAGCTCCCATGGAGCTTAAAGACAACAGAAATGTTGGATACTATAATGACTATTTTATTATGTTATTATATTGTTGTGGAAGTCTTGTCTCAGAGTGAAATTTATTCCTGAACTTGAGATAATTGGCAGATGATGTTAATTTTCTCCTTGGTACTGTTTGTTTCAGGTCTGTATTATCTGCTCACTGGAAAAGGATCACGATTTGATATAGGATGGTAAGTTTCCATGTCTTTATGCGTACAATTAAAGAAAAATAAAGAGTTTGATGAGACATGCTCAAAAACACAATATTGCATTATTACTACCTTTCACATTTGCCAAATACATTTGAGAGTATGTTGCAGGGATGCCAATTTTCCGGATAAATCCGGATTTCCGGATTTTTCGACGTTTTTAGCGGCGAGAAAGAAAATCCGGATATTTCGGCGTTTTGAGCGACGGAGAAAAAAATCCAGCGATATCCGGATAACATTCATGAAAATGAAATACGCGAAGGACGAATCGCACGAAAACCGGAAGTTAGATACCGTATTTTACAAACTTCCGTAATGCGCACGCACGTGCCTCTAACGAGGTCAGAGGGATACCGGTGCTATATTTAGCACTATACCTCGCTGAAAGTGTAAACAGTGCGCTCAGTCATCAATCAAGAAATGACAATGATGTAAAATGAGTAGACTAGTCCTACTCAGAATCCATTGTTTTCTAGAAATTATATTTACTATTATAAATCTGATTACATCCGTAAGCTGAAAGAAAATGGATACGTATGCTGCACATTGTGCAGTAATAAACTACGGCACACCGGGAAAGAAGGCACTAAGCTCTACACTTCAAGGAATGGTCACATCGTAACACTAACAGTAGGATTCCGGCGAGTTTCAAGGACATTAAAGAGATAGAGAATGCAGCCAAGCTTTCAGCAGCTTTTTTTTGTTGTCCACTTTACAATCACTTAGAAGTTTTGCTTTAAATGCATATATTCCTATGATTTTTTTATTGAAGTTTCCACCATCCACAAACTGCAGTTAGAACTAAACTATGGACTGTGTCAGTAGACTAGGAATAAATGATGTGTGCCCTTTTTCTTTTCTTTTTTTTTTGTAGATTTTAATTCTCAGTGCTGTTAATTTCTCCTCTGACAGTCTGACATCACTTTTTTTAAATGATCCACAGGTTCCTGATGGCCTCCTCTCCGTACATGTGGGCACTTGTTGGTGTAGGTTTGGCCATCTCTCTCTCAGTTGTTGGAGCAGCTTGGTAAGTTTTCATTTTACAGGGTTGCTGTTTTGCCGATAATTATCGGAAATCCGATATTTTTTTCCTATTACATGGTTCCGGCTTGACGGGGCCGGTCAAAGCCGGACCGATTCTAAAAACCAGCACGACTGGGTGGAAAATGTGTTATTCTGTCTGTGAACGACGCAAATTTAGCGAAGTACGGTGCGTACGAAGAACCCATTTTTTTTCCTCTCTGGGAGTAGCGGCCCTTTACTTACGAATGACACATCCTGACAAGGACGATTACATACAGATTCTACGTAGTAATCGAGTTGCCTGAAGTTAGAAATCTAGACAGATTTTGGCTGCCGATTCCATAATATTTATAATCGAAACCGGCCTGCATAATTTCATCCCGATTTGAGTAGACTAAGCAAGTACTGTAGTTTAAGCAACTAAGCACGTTGTCGTCGCTCTAGTATAGTTGCAGTTCTAGATCTAGGTGTGACCGTTTGCCTGAGGCTGTACATTATGCCATCAGGATATGCAAACTTTGGTGATGCACGTGCTATTGCGGAAGACAAATAGGGTCCAAAATGTAGCAATGCCTGGCAGTGGGAGTGGTGACGAGAACTTGACGATTTAGGCCGGCCATGGTCCCAGTCAGCCCAGTGGCTGAAGAAGCCGTTTTAACCTGGGATGGTATAGTGTGTCCTCTGCGGCAAGATGCTCTCGTATGGATGATGGTGCAGATGCAACCAAACATTAGACCAGTTTTCCCCAACATAGAAATATGTAAATGTTATATGGACATTGTATGTCATTGATATTTGAAAGACTTTTATCTGAAAGTGAAAATGCAAGCCTTGCCTTGTGGAAGTTTCCTGCAATGTCCTAGCCAGTTCTTAATGATAAATGTTGTTGTTATTAATTTTATGTAAGGGAGGGGGTGAGAAAGAAGATTAATGGGCGTTTTTCCCTAGCCACTAAGTAATTAAACTTAATTTAAAGTATGGCACGTTATGTTGACCTGCGGCAGGTGAAAAAAATTTCAGGCCCTTGAATAGTTGGCAACCATGCTATTGGAGATTGCAGATTTTTCCGATAATGTGTTGGTAATGACTTAATGTTATTTCTTTTTTGTTTTCTTCATATTTTTATGCCTAGTTACTTTATAAATTAAATAAGAAATACTTCAAATACAAGGGGAAAGTGGGCATATATGATAACATAAATTCGCGAGGATATCGGGCTGTCGCAAAATTTTCAGATAATTTTTTGGTCAGCTGCTGGCAACCCTGATTTTAATATTATGTTGCATAACTGAAAGTATAGGTTTCCTTGCTGGCCCATTATCTAATTAATTAAATCACCATTCTCTTCTTGTGAAGGTTTAGTTATATAATTTCCTTTGTAACACTACACATTTAAAAATCTGTTTTCCTTTGCTCCAACCTTTGCATTGAACATGCTCATTCTGCATGAGAGTCCATAGTGACTTTTCAAAAATGTAAAAGAGTACTCTTGATTTGCACTTAACAATAATTTTTAAACAAATATGGAAGACATCACTTAATCTCAGTACACACTGAAACAAACACGTATGAAGAATCAACTTTAGAGAAGGATACATTGTTACAACACTTTCCAGCATAATAACTGTACATTAGACTGTCCATTCAGAAAATCCCAGTTGCAAATTACTACAAATTCCTACATTTTTTAGGCTTCATTGCATATTTTTGAAATGTCCACCAATTTAGATATTTTCCTCAAATTTTGCCGAATTTGGCAGAGCTATGAACTTTTTCTGCTACGGTCACTTTATTACATTAACGGGAACACAGCTAAATCTGGGTACATACATCTACATTCCATTCTATAGCTTTGCATTGGCCATGGATCCACACAATATTAGTATGGTACAAAAAAAATCTGACGTGTGTAACGAAGTTACAAATATAACAAAGCCAATAGCTGTGCCGCAAGGGGCATTACTTCATTGTATTTTGAGATATATAAACAAAACTGTGTTGGGAGTTCACTGCTGGAGCGAATTTTCATTGCTTCAGGCTTTGATGGTGGCGATACTAATCGTCAGGACTCAGATTCTTTTTAGAATTAGGGCCAGATGCTGATAGCTATGATAAGTGGGAAACTTATTCCAGGACATAGCAGAATCGAGCGAGGACATGGACTCAAAGCCATGACACATGAAATCATGTCCAGGAGTAGATAATAGGGGTCATGTGAACTGTGAGCTGTGAACTACAAGAAGCTGACAGAAACGAACGTGTGGCAGGAGTGGGCATGAGAGACAAAGATGTAATAAGATGATGACCTTTTCGACTCTAAGTAGTAGTGAAGTTGGGTGGAGAAAGGGTTAATTTGAGCCTCCACTAAAATTTTGAAGCTTTCATTTTTGGCATGCATATAATCTGAAAGCCTGTTCTTAGAAATCCCTGTTATTGATACAAGGAAATATCAGGACATTTCTTGTTTAAGTCTATCATTATTCTTTCTTTTAAAGTATAGACTAGATCTTGATTTTCCATTTGTTATTTTAATGGGTTAGTGAGTGTTTCTGATAAGATCCATTTGTTTGACATTTTCTTGAACCTGCAAATTTCACGTGTTATAATGCAAAATTGAGGAATATTTGCAAACATTGGTTTTTGCCACTTTTTGCATGCAAATTGTTCATTTCTTTCTGCAGAATATTGGGGTTTGAAATGCAATTTTCCGTAGGGGCAGATTAGGTAAATTGTTGATGAAGTTAATTTTAAAAGTAGGTGTTCATCTTCCCTAAAAAGCCTGAGCTGTAGTCTTCAGCTCTAAGGCCCTATCCTTGCACTTTAACAAATAAACTGATTTTTATGGGTCATCATGGTGATAGCTGCCATCAGTACCCAACATATTTAAGGGACTAGTGAATTATCACAATGATCCTTGTGCATATTAATGATCATTTACTTCCTTAAATAAGAATGTTGGGCAGGCTACAAAACTGATTTCATTGGATGCATCTCACAAACTTCTGTTCTGTCAACTCTCAGGGGGATCTACACAACTGGAGTCAGTATCTCGGGTGGAGGTGTGAAAGCCCCTCGCATCAAGACTAAGAACTTGATCAGCATCATCTTCTGTGAAGCAGTGGCTATCTATGGTATCATCATGGCCATTGTTATCAGCACAAATCTGTCTGTAGGTGCCTCTTTGTTTATCTTGGTGTTGTTTATAAAAGTGCTATGCTTATGATGACATTAAAATGCTATCTCCAACAACAGACATCTGTTTGAAATGAAAGTATGAATTTAATAAAGAGTACCAGACCTCTCTTGTCAGAGGTAGGTCAGTAGTTTCATAATCAGTAATAATGTGGCCATATGTTTTGTGTTAAGTGTCTAAACCTCATGTCATAGAGCATTCCAGTTTTAAAGAGAAAGGAAAGACACAACATGAATTGTCAGGTAGTTTAGGTTTATGCATTGAATTGTTTATGCTTCCATAGAACATTATTATTACACTTACAGATGTTTAATTGTTGAGGAATAAGGCCAACCTTTTGGAATGTAGAATTTTGTGATGAGGAGCAGTACTGCATATTGGAAGGCTAAGCTGTTTTTGAAGCAGACAGTAACATATTTGCTTGCATCTTTTCATTCAGGATGTCAACATGAGCACTCTGGTAACAGAAGATAAGATCTACTCAAATTATGCTGCAGGTCAGTATCATGTTTACCCGGAGTATATGTCATTATGGTGCTGTCAACCGTCAGGAATTCTCATCGCATGCAGCCAAGATAATATGCAAGCTTGCTATATGAATGTGAAATGATAGATTTTTTTTTATGATTTCACC
This sequence comes from Ellobium chinense, assembly GCA_033807755.1. Classification (NCBI taxonomy): domain Eukaryota; kingdom Metazoa; phylum Mollusca; class Gastropoda; order Ellobiida; family Ellobiidae; genus Ellobium; species Ellobium chinense. The sequence goes on from JAWQUT010000139.1 coordinate 578,450, forward strand.
ATTTGCTTCATATGGATGTGTGCGTAAACAACAAATTGTGAAAAATTAGTTCTGAATTTTCAAAATGGCAGGCAATCTTTCTTCTGCTCTTCACTTCTATGTTTTTCTTTGTGAAAAGATGACCAGTCAGTGGACATAAATTAGATAATATCAAGTTGATTAATTGATGAATAATGGAAATAAAGGATTTTTATTCCTGATATTAGACGTGGCTGGGAGATAAGATTGTCTTGTTAAGTGTTGGTGACAGAGGTTGCTGAGGAACATTATGGTATGTTGTCCTAGCTACATGATAGGATGGTTTTGTTAATTGTATCAGAAAACAATATCATATGTGCTTTGGTACATGAATCTGAATCCAATGAAGAGTATATTTACTATCTGTCCCAGTTGTTATTTGATCTTGGACCTTCTCGATATGGTAATGAGAAGATTGCAGTTCGTAGTTAGAATTTTCTTAGTGTTGCAGGAATATAAACTCCTTTTTTCAGGCTGTGAAGAAGATTTTTGTTTATTTTTTTTCTTTTAATCACAGGTTTCAAAATGTTTGGAGCTGGCCTAACAGTTGGAATTTGCAACCTAGCCTGCGGTATTTGTGTGGGTATCGTTGGTTCAGGTGCTGCCCTTGCTGATGCAGCCAATTCCACGCTGTTTGTCAAAATCCTCATCATTGAGATCTTTGGATCAGCCATTGGTCTGTTTGGCCTCATCATTGCCATTCTACAGGTAATTGTTAAAAAAAAATTTTTTGGGGGGGGGGGGTTAAATCAGTGTTATGTCATCATTTTCGAAACCTATATTCTTACATGTTTTTGTATTCTTTCAGTTTGTGATTGTCTATCGTTCTCCTCCTCCTGGCCCTTTGACACATATTTATTTACAATTGTATAGAAAGCAAACTGAATTCTGAATGCTTAGGTGAATATATTTGAGAATGTATGAATATTGAAAAATATCCTAAGTATATTTCACATGTTCTGTTCTAATCAGTTCTATTCTGTTCTGTTCCACAGGTGACAAGTGCAAGTATGGAGAGTGAGTCATAGAGCCTCCACCCCAACAATTCCATCTGAATCTGTGATTGGTTGGCTTGTGTGCTGGCAGGTGTGGCAGCATATCCGGAAAGGCGGACTTTTCTTCTTTGTAAATGCCTTTTCAAATTGGCGTCTTCAAATTTTGATATAAGTTATTCTTATGTACAGAAGTTGGAAAATCCATTTGAAAAAGAAAAAAAATAGGTCTCAAAAATGTGGGAATATGTAGCAATATTGGGTGGGGGGNAAGTTTCATTCCATATGAAATATGAGTAATCACAATCCTAATGTGTAAAAGTGGGCAGTGTGAAATGAGTATGCTCGGCACATGAGAGAATGCTTAGTCCATATTTAACCATAGTTTTAGTCTTGCTAATAATATAACCAAGTCATTTTTGTGGTGTTAATATCAAAGAGAAGATAGCAGATGAAAGGGTGGTGGTCGTATTAGATCAAGTTTTGTGCAACTGATGGGTTCAAAGAGTGCCGATTGAAGTTCGTGAGAACTCAGGCATTATGTTGTTAGTAAGTATGGAGATTTATGTAAACACATTTGTAAATATTGGTTGTGGAAAATGGAAACATTGGAAGTTGCATCATCATTCCAGTGCAAGGTTCACCAATTTTGCTGAACAGGTGATCTTTCAGTATTGATCTTTATACTTCATGCATGTCTTGAACAAAATACATCAGTAAAAACTGTCAATCAAAAGCAGATACAAGACAGCGGAAAATTAAAGAACAGTATTTAAGCATAATAATCATTATTATTTGTAAGTGATACTTTTTTTCCTTTTATTATTGGGTAGAGTATAGTGAGTGTGAATGGATCAGCCAACTTTGAGACCAAACATGACAGAACTGCAATAAACCAGATACTTTAATTATGATGAGCTTAATGTAGTTGATGTATTTGGACCTTACTTTTTAACTAGTTTTACTTTACTGGTCATGTATATATATAGATACTCTGTGTGCCAGTGCTATGTGGTTTTGAATGATAAGATCTGTATGGTGTTCAGTGTTCCCATTGTAAGAGAGTGAAAAAGTGTTGTGAACATGAAGTAGGCTATATATTCAGCAAGATAGCATGAAAAAGTATAATTATAGACATGTTTTAACTTCCACAACAGATGTGTTCTTAGGAACACCTTGCTTTAGATTAAGCATAAATTACTTTGCAGATACTGGGTTTCTAGTTTTGATCTGTCTTTTGTAGACAACTTAAAACACAAAACTTTATCTTTGTATTGTGCTTGTAATAAAAAAGCAAGACAGACTGAGCCATCGTCATCTTCTGTCATGTCTTTATGTGATTTGAAGGAGGGTTGTGATGTTAGAGGGATGTGTGTGAACATGAAGCCTTTTTTTTTTTTTGGTTAAGATCAGTTAAGATACATTACACAGGATCAAGGATGTCTTTCTGTTCTTTGAAAATGGTAAACCATTTAAATATATGTGATTCTTTTCATAGTATCCTGTGCAAAACCAAATATTTCCCACTGATGGTGCATGTATGTTGTGTGTGTGATCGTTGGAAGAAAATATTTTTGTTTTTTTTATTGTAAATCCAGCTGAATGTAATCAAGGTGAAGTCAGATTTTTTTCATTGTAACTTTGTTCATCTCCATTCATATGAACTGTTTCCCCATTATCCCTCACTATATTGCTGTGACAATTTACAAGTCAAAACGTTGAATTGGAAAAAAAGACAGATGCAGCAGCTTTGGGACATAACAAGTCATTCAGTCCCACCATTTTAAAATTACATGGTCATCTGGTCCTGCTTGTAAGTACTTGTTATTCAAGACAGCTAATGCTGCACACCTCTTAGAATTGAGAGTGGTTTTCCTTCATTTGCCTGCTTTTAATTTCTAAGAAAGCTGAAGTCTTAGGCTTTCTCCTTTACTTTAGTCTCTAAAGCTTGAGACTGTTGTTTTTGGTGAGCACGACTCCCAGCTCAATACCTCACCGTTTGTCATTGTGGAGTTCATGACTTGATCACAGCACTTTTTCCATTCATTGCATTCCATTCATGTGTCTTTTAAGTTTATATTTGGTCATTATTTATAAATATGCGGAGTATATAGTGCGTACATGTATGTCTGTAGACTGTAATTAGCTACAATGTAAAGTTTCTGTGAAATAAACTTCAAGATGTGGTCTCAATCAAGACTGATTACGTGATTTATATGTAGTGAACCTGAATGTTGTGAATGTGAAACTGTTGGCCCTATAGTTTGGCAGTTTTTAAAATGACCTCCTAGCAAAAGTAGCATTGGGTACAAAAGTACAGGCCAGTTACTGTGATTTGCAAACAGTCTGAAATGAAGTATTCTCTACAACTGTCAGGAAAAAAAAAAATGTTTCACGTAACTTACCAGTTTTAGGAAATTTTCTAAAGTTGGGAAAACATTTTAGGAATCTTCACAAGAACAAGTCGTGTGAAAATGTAGAATTCAGAAGAGTGCAATCCTGCAGCATATGAAAGATTATTAGTGTTCCTAGTGACACAATTATGAGTTATTGCTTGCATCCAAAATTGCAAATCATGCGCTGTGCTGTATGATGTAGATTTTCTTTATGTCTGTTTAAACAATTATGCTGACAGCTCTGATTTATTCTTGACCTCTGTCCTCTAGAAATCAAACAAAGACATGCAGATGCACAAAAAATATTTTATTAGTAAATAATTTATGTACACGGCACAGAAAAAGTTAAGCCTGCTTGCTCATAAAGTCAATTTACAAAAATAGTGTTCAAAGTGCATTAAATGATTTCTTTTAAAACTATACTTTGTATAAACAGCCACAGTGTATAATGATAAGGCACATTGGTGCGGCAAAGATAATGACGATGATTATAAAGAAAGCAACAATGATGATGCTGTGTTGATGAGGTTGGTAGTGATAGGAATGATGATGGTGGTGGTGGTGGTTGCTTTGATGCTGCTAATGGTAATTATGATTGAGGAATCAAAGACATGATATAGATAAGTGATGACAATAAAAATTTTGACAATGGTGTTGATGTTGTGGCTGTTATGATGCTGATAATGGCAGTAGTGACATGTGAATCAAAGACATGATATATTATGTAAATGATGATGATGATGATGATAATGAAAGTAAGAATGATATGTTGATGATGGTGGGATAAGAATGTTGATGGTGGTGATTGCTGTTATGATGCTGATAATGGCAGTGGTGTGATGTGAATCCAACTGGGGAAAGAATACTAATGCTATGATGTGTATGGAAGAGTATAAATATGGAATAAATAAATGATAATGTACACAATGATGAGACATTAAGTGGAACATCTTATTGACAGATCAGTTACACTGGCACAGGTCATTGAGAGTGAAACTTGCTTATTTTTCCAACACATAACAGTTATCCACACGTCTTAGATTCCATTGGAGTAGGTTTTGGGGTGAGATAAGCTGGGTTGTATTTTTACAAACATTTTTCTGACTTACTTCCCCTACCTCACTGCCAGGCTTTTCATTCTAGGTTTATGTGCTAAAATTCACTCATACCAGTAATCTTATCTTCGTGTATTATCGCCCTAACTAAAAATCCGGAAAAAAAAAAATCAATTTTCACCGGCAACAGCCTATAAATGATTTCCTTTTTTTTCTAGTGTGTGTGTGTGTATTTTAAATAGTTAGGAAACGTAACTGGAATTTGTCATAAATGAAAAATCTTACTGATTGGTTATCTCCCAAAATGTTTTCTATGGGGTAGCCTGGCTATCCAGCCAAAATATCCCTGCCCAACATTTAATGATTACTTTCACCTACACAGCTCAGCTTTGGAACTTAATTTTGTCCAGCCTTTAGCAATCTCACATTGCCAGGTGTTACCTATGCTGCCAGAAATGATTGCCTGTCTGTAACACATTGCTGTTCTTTCTGTTGATGTGCTGACACAGATCACATCCATTCTTGCCATAGTCAAGGATGCCACTCATATGGGTATTCTTGGAAATCTGAGAATACTGTTGTATTTAGACATAGGTTATTCCACAGCAATCTGAGATACCATGTGTCACAAAAAAAATGATCCCCACCAAAAATGTATTGACTCCCACAATTTTTTATGAAATCACATGAAACTTTATAATATGTTTAAATGTCCAATGATACAAAACACAATCATGAAAAGTTTGAATAAAATGTATTGAAAAATTGTGTCTTTATGATGTTTTCCAAAAAAGACCTCAAATAAAAAAAAAAAAATGACGCAAATTTGTGAAAAAAATCAGAAAATCAGCACAAAACCCCCACAGATAAAAGTCGAGGGGATTCAGATCTGGGCTGTGGGGGGACCATTCCACTGTGTGGGATCAGTCTGTCATCAAATTTTCCTTGCAGCCATTAAAGGGTCCTTTAAGCAGTACTGGGCGTGGCCCCATCTTGTTAAAACCACTGCCTGTGTCGCTGAGATGCTCTCTTTTGGACCCCACAGAAAAAAGTCGAAGGAATTCAAATGTAGGTAATATTTCAGAATGACATAAAATGTGAAATCTGGTGCGCATTTTAATGAAATTTTGAAAAATGGTAGATCTTTAAACATATTTTAAGTGTACAAAATTTCAGGTCATTTTTAAAATTTTTGTAGGAGATATTAAGGATTTGGTGGGTATCGTTTTTTTTTTTTTTGCGACTCCCTGTATGTGAGACCATAATAATACGTGAGAAGACTCAGAAATACTTTTTTTTTTCTTCTAAAATCCTTTATAATTATCCTATCTGCCTGCCTTTCACAATCCCCTCGGTATTGCATAATAATAATGTAAACTGTTATTAAATAGAAATGCTTTTACATTAAGACATACCCATGTAAGCTGCATCACAGCAAGATACAAAACTTTCTATTATAGAAAGTGAAACAACAGGAGGTCCATGGAAAGACCTCATTGACAAGGAAGAATTCAAATTTTCAGGCATTAGTGGGCTGGTCATTCTCTCCCATTCCCTTTTGTACACATTCTTTACAGCATATCGACACTTAAGTTCAATCAATACCTTGATAAATGCCCAATCCAAATTTTACAGGAGAAGCAAAAAACTTCTCTTATTTTCAGAAGATTGCACTTGACAAAGCTATTCTTTGGAAATTATAGAAGTTACCTGGCTTTAAATGTTCATGTGCTGTCCTGTCGTATATATTGCATTTTGCCCATGTACCATAGTTGTGGTCTGGGCTCATTCCCAATAAACTTGTTAAACTTGAAAGTAAGCTCAACTGATGAACGTATTTTCTCATTAATGACAAATCTCGAAGTGGTTGCACAAGAGTGTGCAATATTCTGACATCTGTTCTTATCAGTGACTTACATTTAGAAATATTTCAGAGTTTCTTATCACATCATGAAACTATTGAAACTAGTGGTCTGGGGTTTTGACACAGTAGACAGGCTGTTACTGACAGTCCAAAGACACCAAAACCTGACTTTCAGTCAAAGAGGTGATTATCAGGGTATTCATCCAAGTGATGATACAGACTGGATTGAATCTAAAACCACTTGCACAGCACACATTAAACAAATGACCGATATCAAGCACCTGTAGCACTGTAACTGACCATCAACATTTGTCAGCAGTTTAGCGTGGAGACAACCGAATTACATATTCACATCTTTTTACACATTAAGCAGTAACAATGCATAATTTCACCAACCCCAGTTACTGAAAACTGAAGAGTTCTTGCAAAATTCCCAACTTACTTAGAGCCCCATTCATCACCAGGGACATTTTCTTTCTTCACAATAATGTACCAAATGCCATCTACTGTACTGTATGTCTCATAGTCGATGGCTTACAAACTATCACTGAACAAGTTCTGTTTTCTATTTTCATCAGCTATCCTGAATTTAAATTATAATACATGTATTCACATTTCAATAACCATCAGGAAATACATAACAGTGAAGATTGTGAAGAGGAAAATACACTTAACTGGCAATCATAAGGATCAGATTAGAGCAATTAACTGCAAACCATAGAAATGTGTTTACAAACCCTTTCAGGCAGTCTTTTTGAAAATCAGGATTGAACATAACATACCACTTTCCATATCTTTACTGTTTTAACAGAATGATTCAAAAACAAATCTTATTGCCAAAACATTCAGTTCTCTTAGTCTTATATCAGTGATATGAAAAAGGCAACCACATGGTACCATATTTCTTGATGCGCCAAAATTTTTAAAAAATGACAAATTTTGCAAAGCCAGACAATTCACCTCATTTTTATTTTTCAGAGATGAGTTAGAGTCCTTCATTATTGTTTATGTCATCATAGTGTATGCACGCTTGGAGGAATTTGGAGGAGGAGGAAAGAGGTGTTAAAATCATTTTCCCTTTTGCCTTTGATCAGTACTTTACCCGTTTCAGTGAGTTGGCAATTCTTAATCTCTTCACTTCATAGGCTCTGTTTCAAAAAGCTACTGTTTAAATTCTAGGACTGGGCAGGTTTGTATTATTCAGCATTCATAAATCCAGTTTCCTGAGTTTTAACAAGGGTGAGGAATCAAGTCCAGGTTTGAGTCATGAAAACAAAATAAACCTGGCAACACTAGCCTGCAGATCTGCCAATCCCCAAATTTTTTGAGGGAGATGTGACAGCCTGGACTGCCATGTCTCTTGGACACAAGCCTGGAGGCATTCAGGTGTTAGTGTCTTGAATTCCAAGTCCAGTGTTTGGATGTTGTCAGTACCGCTTGGGTTCAAAGATCTGAATCTCAATTGATCTATTTTGCCCTCCAAAGGCAAACTGACGTAACTGTTGCTATGCCGGACTGCTTAGTAGATCACTGTTACGATGTTTTGCCTTTATAGAAACATTTTGGAAATATTGGATACGTTGATATTTACTGTCAAAAAGTCAGATTGTTGGTTTCGCATATCTGCCTCTGTCAAAACTTACAATACGTCCAGGTGGGCCAAAACAAATAGGAGCCTTAAAATGCAGGAGAACTGCAGATACATCTGTTTGCCTTTGGAGGGCAGTATCACCCAGCCTTCCAATTTTGACCGCATCATGTGATGAGATTGGCGAAGGGCATTGTGGTCATCAAGATGACTTCAAGATTAAAACAGATCTGGTGTGATGCTGAAGATTATCTTGGAAGCAGTTAACTACTGATGGAGCTCATGCTAGCAATTACAGCGGCTGCAGTTCTGAGTATCCAACACATTATCTATTTTGATCATCACTTTCTTGCGTTTCTTAAGAACTCAAAAGCTTTCTGGAAGAGACACAATAACATGAATGACACTTTAGAAGGTTGAATTTATTGAAAACCAGGCTGGGATAATGCTCTGGTGGGGGGCCAGGAGGTGAAGCTTGCAGAAAAATTGCAATTTTGCAAATTTTTGAGGTTAATTGGGGCAATTCTGTGCACAGTATTTTGAAATTTACTAGTATTCAACTGGAAGAACCAATATTTTGTCATGCAATAGTAATTGTGTGAAGGACGATCTGTGGAAATGTCCTGTAAACGGTGACTCTCCATTTACTTTTGTCAATAAATTTACTGAAGAGCTCCACTCATGCAATAATGTGAGGCTTTCATGCAAACACATGCATACGAAAAAAATTCATCACTGCCATTCTCTATATTACAATACCAAACAGAAAACTCCACATACTTATACACAATTGCTGCTGATTCAGTTTTTAAATAAAACAAGTAAGTACATGGTAAAGGAACAATACAATGACCGTGTTACAAGCAAAGCATCCTCTCTGCACGTCAAATGTCACTGTTAATGACAGGATGCATTTTTTGTATTGTGGCAGTATTGTACAGGATGTCACAATTCAACAGAAACTCACAGTTTTGCAATAAAATGAAAGCTACTGTCCGAATGCCAGTGATCAGTGTCTGCAAAAGAGCAGCAAAACTGTATGCATGCTTCTCCACGGTGATGAGGAAACTACCAAATGACCTGGCCTACTGAGGCAATGGTCATGTGAAGTTGCGATAACAGGCAGTACTTTAAACATGAGGCTTACCAACATTATTACATGCATTATTTAATTATTATTATAAAGATGTGATCCGTGAAGATGCCGCATTACTAAAACTCTGTGAAGAAAACAGGTGATGCTAAAATCCCAAAGGAGGAACATCACTGACCAAATAAAACTAAGGCATTTCTGAATATACTACCTCTGGCAATATAACAAGTTTGCAAAAATTTACACAGGCCAACTCTATTATAATACTATACTTTCCATGATGGCTCTTGTGTGTGTACGATGTATATCGTCACTGGTATGGAATAGAAATGTTAGCGCTATCTGCCTTTATGCTTTACCACCGATGTGAAGTGCATCTCAGGTACAGATGAGCATTTCATCCTCATTAATATTTGTAATGAGGAACCAGATAGCACTTATGACTCCATCCCAATCTAGCGATGATATGAGTGTCCCTGAACTGAACTGCAACTCTGATATTACCTCTACACAGCTTGGCTACATATATTGACATAATGAAAGTTAGTAAACTTCATCTAAACCTGTAAGTGATCACAGAAACTTAGCAGATGTTCTGTTTCTTCTTGTGACACCTTGTACGCTGGGGGAATAAAAGCACAGCTTTTATTAACTATTATCAGATCATAAAATACAAGCACGATATATACTAACTACATTATCTGCTCCAGATCAATTGGAAAAAAATCACAACAAACTATTACTTTGTGTTGAAACAAGTAACCTTCAAGCAGGGAATGGAGTTTATTATTGAAAAGAATGGGTCTGGCAGACCCTAGGCAAGATTTTCATAAAAGGTCAGTTGTCTTCAGCCAATCAAAACGTGGCTTTTGTTGCTAAACTAGGAATTGAGTTATCAGGTTCTGAATAGAGCCAAGGGGTATCAAATTTCTGCTTGTTGTAGAAATTGAGGAGAAAAAGTAGCTTTACACAAAGACATTTCATGAGTCAGTAACTTGATAAATTTGAATTCTTGTGAGGCTTTTTCGATGCATTAGTAGTAGAAAACTATTCTTCATTCATAATTTCCTCAGAATTTTTTCACTGCATGGAGTGACGTCCTACTTTCGCTAACCAAATCTTGAGCCAGAATAATGCGAAGTGAAATTTTGTTTTCACTAATGAAAATACACACATTGAACTTTCATGTTAAAATAACAACTTCATTGAGCGAACAGGCAACTTTAGCCTCGTGTTGACTAGCTGCAAGACTACTATACTGATACCAATCCTTATTGTCTGATGATCATTCATTACTAACTCTATCCATTGGGAGGATGAATAACAACCAAGAAGGTAATACTCCCACACCTTTAAGTGATATGTGTAGCCCCAATTTGCCTACAGCCAACAAAGCATGTAATCTTGGTCCTGTACATGATGAATGCTAAGACAGTTGGCATCTGTTATGTTTATCCATTCTGCTCATCATGTTATACAGTATAACTGAATTTACCACCAATTAGGATCTAAATTATTCACTTATCCATTCAGTCAGAACACTGCAAAGCACGGTAACCAATATGTGTTTCTTTCCAGTTCGGATCGTAACACATAAGTGATTTTAACAAAAACTCTCATTGCCTGCTTAATGAGAGTTGTGATGGTAACTAGGGTATATATGCTGAACATTGTGCTGCAGGCAAAGAGGAACTTCTAGATTCCAGAGGAGTGTGCTAGAAAACAATTTCAGTCTAAAAGCATGTGTCATTTATATACAATTTACACTATCAGAGCTTAAGAAATTGCAATCTGAGGCCCAAAGCCTGTGGCATGCTCTGACCAGTGTCTGTATATCTAAGCCTAAGTTTCACAGGCCTTTCAGAATCTGTATTTTGAAGATGGAATAGAACTAATTGCACTGTTTGAAGATGAGGATTTTTTTATTTTCTACCACAGCATAAAAAAATGTTAATACTGTGGATCACAGATAATGCATACACCTTTGGACCGATCAAAAGTGTACTTATTAACAGAAATACTATTAACCATACATGTACCCATCAGAGAAAAAAGCAGGACCAAAAATATGGTGCCCAGTATCCGTATTTACATACTAAGCACGTCTGTTTTAAGTGCACTCCTCTGCATATGGATTATTAACAGAAAACTTGCCCAGATGTGCAGACACTGATCATGCACAGACACAGGGCTATTAATGGCTCTCCAATTTTAGAAACGAAAGTTTTGTTGTTTTTCAGATGAAGTACACAATAACATAAATCTGGCCATATGACTGTTTGACACTGATATTTCCCCCACCCTTCCTCCAACCCATGTCTGACATCTCTTAATACTTACTGTGCCTAAGCAGCATTCAGAAAATTCAGTTTAAAATACTGATCTGTGAGGATCCCCTCCAAAAATATGATAAAAATGAAATGCCCTTTACTTTGTACCTACAATTCATCTGAAGAAAATAATAATAATAATAATCAGTGCTTTCAAAATGCATGAAGTCCTGATCTCAGGCACCTATGCTTATGGTCATCTGCCCCTAAGGGCTAAACAAAGATCAAAAGTACAAAATGTTACCTATGGAGCTGACACAACATGACATACATGTATTATGCCCTTGCAGTAACGTTCATAACAACAAAGTATTCTACACAGACCCAAATTTTGATAGGAAGCTCTCATCTTTGAAACTGGATTTTCCCTTCCGTATTGTCCGTATTGAGGTACGAGATCACATTTCACAAATAAGGTGATAAGCAAAGTTGTGCCATTTTGTTCGGATTTGCATGCCGATTCTGATGACATTGATGGAATTCAAGTACAGGCTCAACAGTTTACTGGCATAGCAATTTCATAAGATATGAGATCTTTTCTTGTTAACAAAACAGTTACTTGCAAAACCGTTTTGTTTAAAACTTTATTTAAGTGGAAAATATCACTAGATACCAACACAGATGATACCCAGTGGGGACATGTTGAGATCTAATGTAAACTTCATATCAAAATTTGGCCATAATGCAGTGGTCCTTAGTCTTTTTGTTATCATGGACTCTCTGAAAATTGAATGCATAGTAAAACAACAGCTCACTATCACTTTATGTCTCTCTTCACCTCTCCCCCCNAAAGTAATTTACCAAAAAGTATAATAGAGGAAAAAGAAGGGAAGGAGGGGACATCTGGTTTAAAGATCCCTACAATCCCATTGGATGTCCATGAAACAAAGTGTGAGAACCACTGCCTTGTGTGTATTAAAGCGAAACAACAAATATCCAGCACAATGTAAACAACTGGTAAAAGTTAAGACACTGTATTTAACACAGGTGTCCCTGGCTGTCTTAATCAGGTTTCTTAATGGCATGAATTTACAGTAAAAGGTAAAATAATTCACTAAGCCAACAAACACTGCAGCCCAGCTGAGCTTTGTATAGCATCTGTGTGTCTGCCATATGTATACAGAATAACATTTTTTCCAAACTGTTGTATGACCTTTAAAACAAGTTACTGCCCTGTGAGCAGCTATATCTGAACATTTCTCTGTCATATCTACCTGAAAGCATTGTAATTCCTCATCCCTCTTTGAACACAGTCCTTACCAGCTCTTAAGGATGTCATTGTCTAAAACTGTCAGCTATTTTCACTTCCGACTCACAAAATAGTGCATAATATGGCAGAATTTATATTTGGAAGTAGCCATTTGAATATCAGTGGACAGGAAACCACTTTTCAAGATGCAGAAATCACCACTCTGCTGAAAGACATACTTGACGCAGGACTCACCTAGGTAAGAAAACCACTCAGGGTATTATGATTTCAGTTGTGGCACAGGTTAGAATACACCATCAAACACTAACAATCATTGAAAATGGTAGTGGAGGGTTAACACTGGAAATTCAATTCTGGTCAAAGGTGGTAAGCAAAGTGTAAACTCTCAATAATATTCTATCATCCAACCTTTTATACTGACAAAGTGAGCAAACAGTCAATAACCAGTTTCGAAAAGAATGCTCTTCAATTTATTACTTATACCAATTTCCCAAAATATGTTCTTTCACCAGGCAATCTAAAATGACAGATATGTTTGTAACGTCAAGGCTTTCAATGGCTTGTCACATGAGCATGACATTTCATCACATAAATTACGGAAAAGCGGCATCTTTCATTATTCTATATATTAGAAAAAGGAAACTATTTCATTTCAATAATTTATTAATATACACCTAAACATTCAAAGTATGACGTCCTCTGTGTTTACTCATCTCTTCATACATCACATTAAGAGACTTATGTAAGAACACAAAACTAGGTCGTGATGATGGCTTCCGATGCCAGCATGATTTCATGAGGTCATAAGCTGCCGACGGCACATTGTCTGGAGGATCTAGAATGTTTCCTGCTCTGAGGTAGTTCACCACCTCCTCATGTGTCATCCCGTAGTAAGGCTGAAGAGCAAATGAGAAAACTTCCCACAGTAAGACTCCAAAGGACCACACGTCCGACTGAGAGGAGAATTTGTTATATAAAATGGCTTCTAGTGGCATCCAGCGTATGGGTATGGCATCCTTATCACTGCCGTGGTAGTAGTCCATGCTATGAACACTGCGTGCCAGACCAAAGTCTGAGATTTTCACAGTCAGGTTGTTGCCCACTAAGCAGTTTCTAGTGGCCAGGTCACGATGGACGTAACCGCGGTCACAGAGGTAGACCATGCCACTGGCAACCTGGCGGGCCATGTGAAGCTGATCTACAATGTCTATGCTACTCACATCCTCCAGCGACGGATTAGAACCAGCATTACTTCTCCGCAGACACTGGTCTGGACTGCAAAGTCTGAGAAATTCATTTAAATCCCCCTTGCTCATATATTCGAATAACAAACACATGGGTTTTCCTACTGTGCACACCCCCAACAATCTTACAATGTTTGCATGGTCGAATTCGACCATCAGCGAAGCTTCTCGCTCAAAGTCTGCCTGCACTGTTTCAGATGCATCCTCTTTCAACATTTTAATTGCAATCAGCTGCCCCTCACTGTACATTTTCACACCCATATCATCTTTGTCATGGTCACATGACATGGGTAGATGTTCTGCTAATAATCGAGAATCACAACTTTTGGAGGACACATCTATGTGTCGCAGGTCGCCCTTGCTGGAGAAGGGGTTCCTGTTATTCTTGCAGTGTTTACCACAGCTAAGGCTGTGCTTGCTGCCACTCAGTTTCCCGCCCGTGATATGTGAGTTGCCATTGCTGCACACAATCCTGGCTTTAAACACTCGTCCAAATGCACCTTGCCCAATGTCTTCAATGAAAACTATGTCATTTCGGGGGAATTCCAGGGTTTCTAGCTTGGGATTCAGTCGATTGGATTTCATCTGAAAATCGAAACGAAAACAAGATTAGCATTTATTTTCAAATCTGACCAGGTTACCATATTACGTTAGTTTAAACCTCAACAGCATGTATGGTTGACCATATGTATGATCTAAACATAGGTATTTCACCTACCTGTGTCTTTTGTGTACGTATTTCTAACCTGCTTTTCAACCATCACCTCAGCTACTTTGAGGTCCCACAGATTAAAACAAAAGCACATGTGAGTTGAGTGCAGTAAGCAAAATAAATAATTTTTTTAAATTACTGTGAGGGTGTCTGGGTCTTGAAACCCGTAAAAGGAACAAATTCAGAACCAAAGGAAGGCCCTTAACAAGTTCCACATTGGTTTGAATAGCAACAACAAACAGCACAAAACCGAGGCTATGTTTTTAAAGATATGTTGCAAACAATGCACCAATTATTATGGAATGTCTCTGTGCGTCATTTGAAACCTAACATGCACTAAGATGCAGAACTAGAAAATTCAGGATATTTAAAATTTTTCTATTCATACTGAATAAAATAGAACATATAAAAATTATGAAACGGCACAAACAATACTGGAAAACACGTAGAATAGTTTTCAAATATCAAAGCACATTCAACAGTACTGCTGCCTAAATACCCTGATACAGATCATCAAGTATGAAAGCTTTCACATAAAATAAACTGTAGACAGAACAGGTTATTAAGATTTTAAAAAAAAAAGTTCTGATACTTTTTTTTTTAAACTCCTTTCAACACAAAATCACATGCTCAAAACCTCTACAGAATTTCACCACCACTGTGCCATCTCCATAATTTGATAAAGGTGTCAACACAGAACGCTTGTCCTGCAAACCGCGTGAAATACCTACCTGGTGATAAGCTGAGTTGATTGGCAAATTCTCTACATCAATGTCAATGTCATCCTGCGGTGTGGCGTTGTAGCGAGCGTGTTTGCAGTAGCGCACCAGGAAGCAGAGAATGCCGATGAGGAAGCTGATAGCCACGAAGGCACATGATACGATGATGATCAACAGGCTGAGATCCTCGTCTGCCTCCTCCAACCGCTTCCTATCATGATCGTTGATTCTGCTGTTGTCAATGGTGGGTTCTGAATCCAAGTCTGTCATTACAGAGAAAATATTTTTTACTACACTTGCAACAGCTCCTATTCTTTAAACAGGATGGCCATTCTTCATCATCAAAAACTGAATTTCTCACCAGGAGCATACAAATGGCAGACAACACAGCCTTTCAGACTTTCAAACTCTAAACCCTTATCAAGGGACAGTTTTTGTTTCAATGTCCAAAACCCTAACTGACGATCACATGACGGTTTACAAATAAGAACTGGTTTTTAAAATTATAAAGCCTCTCCAAAATAAAAAATCAAGGCCGCCAAGCAACTTGGCATCAATGAAAACTGTATCTTGTCAGATTTAATGGGTGCGGGTGGCTACGTTATGAAATGCATAGGCGTTACATGATCACATCCTCTTAGCTTTATTATGACTGCCATTTTCAGGTTTCAGCCCTATAAACCCTGACATCTCCTGAGCTGATCAGCTCCCTATGCCTGCACTCCCCCCACTTCCTGTGTTCATGTGTGTGCACTCCATCTCAGTTTACCAGAAATCTGGCCTTTCACCCTTGAACCTCTTCTATACTCGACATATCAATATCCTGCTTATCTTCCAGTAATCCGGCAAAACCTGGACAGCGTGTCAGATTCAGAATTTATTCAGAGGATTCTCTGTGAGACAATCCAACTAGGTTAACGTGATAGAGAGTTATTAAACCAAGTTTAATTATAATAGTAATAGATTATATTTTAACAGCATCCCCTTAGCAATATAGTATGCAGTGAGTATGCCTAAATTCAGGGCTGTGAGAGCTTCTTAACTTTGTTTATGAAATTTGTGAGACTTCCAGGTTTCAGCTTGTGGCCTTTACAATCAGCATGGGTCCTTCAGCAAATCCCTAGACATTGTTCTTAAATCATGTATAAACTCAAATCTTAATCTTAAGTATACTTAGACTGCCTGATACTGGAACTGTGTACAACTGATTGTTTTGACTTCCTCCATATGTAATATCATAGGACATTCTGTCTAGAGCTTGATTTTATGGGCAGGATTAGAAAACAGAAAGCACACAAGAGAGAGTTCCTAGACAATTATAATGCCTAGAGACTGTTCCAAATTTGCCTTTTCTTCCTAAAGCCTACTTCTGACCCTAAATCTGGCACTAGGAGAAAGTCCTAAGATGCAGCCTACAAGATTTGCTGGAATTTCTGCATTCAACCTGAGTTCAATGCATTGCCATGTGCAAAAATACAGCCCTCTATTTCTGGGTGCTCTACTAACATATAATTCAGAACAAATATTATAAAATCTAAAAAATCTAAGATACATACCCAATAAAGATATCTTATCTCCTTCCTGGGAATACATATGACATACACCTACATTTATAAAGAGGGCTTCTCATGTGGAATTCTTAACTAACTTCTAGGGGTACATAATTTACTGCTGCACATGAGCCATGGCAAGGAAGTGTGCACGGCTACTAGAGGTTAATTAGAAACCGCAATCATTTGCGTACACCAGAAGTTGGTGCTTGGCAATATAGCTGTCACCATCTTTGGTTTCAAATCTGTTAATGGAACTTTTTATAGGCCTTGTTTAGGTGGAGGATGTGTTAAGAATCAGCAGTGTATGTATGCTAATAAGTGAGGCAAACATGTGAGTATGGCAAACCTCATTTGCAAGTCAGCTCACTCTGTTCTAGCACTTCCAGTTCAGTCACAGCCATCTTGGCTTGCTTTGAGACTGATATTTCCACTGCCAACAGAATAAAAGGACCACCTCTTTCGTGCACTTTGGGAACTAGACAAACATATCTTAGAACTTACGGCAAGGGTCAATGTCACAGAATTCCCATCTGTGCATTATATTTGTAGTGTAGCACCATGGCTGAGCCTCTTCTCCTCCTGGATTGCGGCAGAAGTTTGACGCCTCCAACAACTCTGGGAAGATCAAGGGGGAGCGATCGTGTTTCTGTGGGTAGGTTTCCTCCCATGCCTGGCAAGTTCGTCCAGATTTGGTGACATTCACCGTGCCATTGTACCACCGTCCTTTTCCCACATAGCAGTCATCTGCCATTGTAAATCAAATAAAGCAACAGTTAATCCTCCATTAACAGTGGGGCAATTCAATATTCTACCCTTTACATCATATATCCTATTTTACTTTACTTTCCTGAAACAGCTTGGCCCTTCAGTGGTATGCCATAGTTTAGTATGTACAGGCCTTTTTATTTGATTGGGATCTCAGCACTGAATATTTCCAAGGACCTTGGACCCTTTACATCTGTGAAAGAGTTTATTCTATAAGGATACGAATTTGAATACTTTGTCCTGGGACTGGTGCCATCTACTTGGCAAACATTTCAGGACTCAAACGACTCAATGATGTTAATTATCAGTTACAATCATATAACTTTATATAGTATAGCTAAGACATCACTGAAACCTGATGCCAAGGTAGGAAACCATGCAGAGGTTCACTAGTTGAAGAACCCTCATCAATCAAATTTTGTTGTTCATCACTTTCCAGTACCCACCCTTGAGGTCCTTCAGATGTATTGGTTTTTTTTTTTTTTTTTGAGGGAAATTAACTTCAAACCTTCAGCTTCAATTGTTCTGCTTGGACAATCTTGCCACAGTGTTCACCACTGATGACACTCAGGTAAATATCACAAACCTTCTTCAGTGAAAACTGCACCCAACTATTCTGGAAGATGAGTCTGTATAATTTCGTCATCATGTCAGGACTACATCTAATACATGGATGCATGTTTCCTCATAATGCATGAAACTGTGTTGTAAGTCTAAAGCATTCTGCAGTCTTTCACAATTTGTTGGTCATGATTTGTAATGGACCAGACTTTGGCAGTAACTGGGCACCTCTTTCTTAAAAGACTTTACAGAGATGATGTAAGTTGATGTCAGTTTTGATGAAGATGATCTAGGAAACAAAGCAAGAATACAAAGAAGACAAAGACAAAACTCATGACAAACCTCTGACTTTAACAGGAGAGAAGTCATGATGGTTGGAATCCATGCAGATGTGAGACATGTTCCACTTGCTGGGCAAGACCAGGCAGTCAGGTACATTGAGAAGATCCCGGCCAGGTGAGAGCTTCCCTTCATCTTTCAGCTTATCCACTTCAGCAAGTTGGCGGAAGCAAAACAGCGACTTCACCGCTATGCAGCTTTCTCTGATAATAGCAAATAGAAAGAGAAAAAAAAAAACATTGGAAAAAAAAGTACAACAACATTTGCTAGAATTAATAAATCAAAGGAAACTGGCTTGGTGTTATTTTCGTTATCAAGCCTATTTGTGATGATAGAAACAATAACATAAAGAAAGGTTATTAAGAATTCAGTTTGCCTAATTATTTTCTAGGAAAACATCACAGAGCAGTAAAAATGACAGCTGCAGCTACAGCAGCGAACAACACAGAAAGGAGGGACAGAAACGACTAAAATAACAGAAAAACCTGCAACCTGTGGAAAAATCAGGAAACTAATTATTCAGTGTCTCAGTGAATGCATAAGGTAAGAAAGTACATGCAGGTGTGTGCATATATACAGACATATCACGGGAATACAGCAATCTCCTTCTCTTCAAATAAATATGGACCAAAAATACACAAAAACGATTAGAGCTACAGTCAGAGCTATATATATAATCAATTCATATAACCACAAACTCTCAGGAGCATGGAAAAACACAAAATTGAAAAGGAGTATATTTCAATTTAAAAGAATTTCACCAGAAACAGTCAATTCCTCTTGTTCACGACAACTTAACGTTGTTTTTTTAAAGATGATATATAATATAATACTATGTTTTTTGCAAAAGTGAATGGTCAATTGCCACTCCTCTTAAGAGAGCATCGGAGAAATGTCGATCAGAAGGAAGTGCCATTACCCAGTAACTCTTATGTTGAAAATACAGGATCATGTCAGACAGTGAGAAATGTGATTTAGCTGGAGTTGCGCTTAAGCGTTATTAACTGTGCTATGAAAACGGAAGCTCTGCATTCATGATACCTTCTGTGCTGTTACAGGTATCGACCATCCTAGCAAACTGCACAATGTGCCACACAAAGGTGCACGTGAGATAAACACAAACACACACCAAAAAAAATCGTCTTTGTTTCGTTAAGTCTGTCCTGTCCATTTCTTCCCAGCACCCCCTGAAACTGAACAGGCCAAGCACAGTTTCCTGTCTTCGTGTCGAAGAAAACGGAAGCGAGCAGTCCAAAGTGAGATCAAGCGCAAAATATGTGCATTACTAGGATGAATAGGCTGAATGACGATCTAGCTCATCCCACATCGCACCAAAATTAAGATAAAGGAGAGAGAGAGAGAGAAAGAGAAAGAGAGAGAGAGAGAACGAGAGAGGGCAGACCAAATAAGTTGGGCAAGAGGTAAAGAGACAGACAAGTCATGTGACAGCCTGACAATCAAGCACCGCACAACACGTTTGGCTAGAGAAAATAATATAATAAATATTTGGATACATGAGGCAGAGGGCAATAAACACTGGACCTCACAAAGAAATCTTGCCAAACTGTGAAACTTTACTGGCACTCAGTTTCAGAAAATGAGCGTATTGGAAGCGTAAGAAGTAAATTTTCCAGGATCAACTCTTTGCCGTGAGGGAAAGGGTAAAAGCGAGAAAGATAATGAATGAGAAATAATAGATCCAAGCTCGCCTATCTTTAACGAGTTCTATTTCTTTCTTATATCTCCCATCATGTGTAATTCCCCTAACTCTCCTGCCCCCTCTCTTTCCCCAGCCTCTCCCCCCCCCCCAAAAAAAAAAAAAAAANAAAAAAAAACAACAACAAAACAAAACTACAACCTTTTTTTTCCCCGAGGATTTCATCTATGCCCATGAATGTCTAAAACGCAAACCCAGCGCCGACACTGACTCCCAAGACAGGCCTGAGACTCAAGTGCCGTCGTGTCCAAATTGGGCTGACAAGAGGCCGGTGCCGGAGAACTAGAGACTGCCAGGCTAGCAGCTGGAGCCACGCAATGTCTCCTGACATTAGAATGTTTATTTGGCTCAAAGATTAAAGCCAACACTTGCTAAGTCTAAATGGCATTCTGAAGAGCTTTGGTTGCCATGTGGTCTCACCGAAATTCAAATCGCCCCGTCTGACTTGCTCCAAAACTTGACATCATGGAAACGTCTTTTCACTGGTCACATTTTTCAACTTTAATTCCTACTAAAACGTCAACTGGCCTGCTCTCCTCCTGTAAAGTTATAGACCTATTCCGTTCCAAATATAAATTAGCAGAATGCCGGGCCTTTTCTTCTTACCAGCATGTTTTGAATGTTGATCTATGAATATATAACTCTGTACCAATCTTACTAAAATTCTTTGTCCATATCATTCACTTCTTGTGGCGCTGTTCAAGCATTATGATAATAAAATAATGCTCTGTATTCTTTCTGCTTGGGCTTAGATACGTCGTGTCCAGACATACGACAGAGAAAAAAAAAATCAGGAACTGACTTTTGCTTCAAGAGCACAAGCGGTTGCGTCTCAGGAAATCACCTCACCATATTGAACAGTGTTTTCATTTTCTTTCTTTTAATGCTCTCTACTGACGAATCACTTGAAACCAAAAGCGTGACTGACAGTAATGATCAGGAAGTGCTGAAACTCTAAACTCTCAGATTATTTTTCACTAAAACGACGGTAGTTCCCCACCACTTTAAACATACTAATTTGAGGGCAGACAGATTCATTTTCTGCCTCGATCACGTCCTGTCATTCTTGGATGCGTAACGCGTCACGGCGTCGCGCGCACTGCTCCGTTATGTTGGACCTGTGAGTAGTTAAGTCTTAGTATTCGTATATCCAATTAGTACTTATTAACTAACCGGGAAAGTGGGGTAAGAGGGATGTTTGGAAATCTCTCATATTTCTTTCTTACACTGCGTTGGAATTCCGACTGTAAACTTTGAAAACGTTGTCTAATTAAAAACGAAAAAACTTGCGTATCGGGCATTCTTGTAACAGGCGGTCTGTCTCAAGCAAGAAGGTTTCGGCGTTTAGAAAAGCGGGTTTCTCGAATATTTCAAATACTGTCACACTCAAACTATGCGCGGTCATTTTTCTCCTTATGGCAGCCTTGTTTTCCTAATTCCCAGATGCGTAAAGGCATGGTGAGTAATGGGACATGTGAGAATTTTTGTTTTCGCTGCTCAAACTCGATTCCTTCTGAGCTAGTGTCTCAATTTGCGAACCTAATGTTTTAATTATCAAAAATGGTGACACTGATTAACGAAAGAATTTTCATTTCGTGCCTCTAGAGTCTCCTGCCCCTTCCCCCTTATTCCCTCTCCCTTCTCTTGGGTTTTTTTTTTTTTTCAGAGTGTAAAAATCAGGGCCGTAACCACCGTCCCTCACCCCAACCCCTCCTAAGGGTCCGGGGTCCCGGGGAACTTCAGGAACTTGGGTTAACTGTCAGTTCCCATAGCATTAAAAGAGTCATGGCAAATGGACAGCTCTTGGGAATGAGAAAATTGGTACTGGGTAGATACAGCCGTGCTTATACGAGGGGGTACCCAAAAGTTCCCGGAATTGTGTTGTAAAAAAATTATTTTTCAAGCTAGACTTTTCAAACTTTAGTCCCCTTCAAAGTACTCTCCATGAGACTCAATGCACTTGTCCCAACGTTTGGACCAGCCCTGGAAGCAATTCCGGTAGTCATCCAAAGTGACGTCCTGTAGGGCTTCTTCCGTTGCTTCCTGGATTTGCTCAATGCCCTCAAATCTCATCCCTTTCAGCTTTAATTTCATTTTGTGGAACAAAAAAAAAGTCACATGGAGCAAGATCTGGTGAGTATGGCCGGTGGGAAGCAACAACCATGATCCTTTTGGCGCAAAACTGCCTGACTGACAAAGCATTGTGAGCGGGGACGTTGTCCTGATGCAAAAGCCATTTCTTGAACCGCGCGTACCATTAATAAACTTGAGATTTTTTCATGGCTTGATCATTATAGGCTCTGTTTAACATTGTCACAGCCTCTGCTGCAGTTTTTCCGAGGAGAAAACAGAATTTCACATTACTGCGCTGCTCTTTCAAGTCCGCCATTTTTTTCGTCAAAATCAGGTCATTCGAAAATCGCACATTCTCATCAACAGCCCCTAAAATAAGAGCAAACGCAATGAACTCATTCATGAAAAAAAATTATACTTGAGTGCATTTCTTTCACAAGACTTTAAAGTTTATGAGACGAAAATTTAAGTTTAATCAGTCTAGTATTTTCGGAATTACAACACAATTCCGGGAACTTTTGGGCACCCCCTCGTAAAGTAGTCTAGACCTGCAGTGCCATGTCCGATACAACATTCGTTACCATACACGGCCCAAGGCTAACACTGACAGTCAACTCCGCATAATCGCAATTCAATGGGCGCATGGAAAAAGTTACCATTAAAGAGAGTTGCAATTATCCGTATCCAAAATTCAGTATTTTGTTATAATATAATTAATGTAAAGGTAAAGCGGATGTTTTAATGAAACAGAGTCAGTTGTAAATCTTAATGTATATATTCCATGTGTCTCATAGTCAGAAAAGGTTTTCCAATGTCTGGTCCTTTACACTAAGAACATTCACGCTCATACAATATTACTGTTTCACTCCCTTTTTTCTTCAAGGGAGTCTATGTGGGTGGGGCTGGCAAAGGGGCGACCCGAAATAATGACGAGCTACATATATTTTAAGGAACGCACTGACCACAATATGAAAGAAAGAAAGAAAGAAAGAAAGAAAGAAAGAAAGAAAGAGAGAAAGAAAGAAAGAAAGAAAGAAAGAAAGAAAGAAAGAAAGAAAGAAAGAGCTTTTCGTCTATACACCGCTTTCCAATGTCTGGCCTGGCCATGAGAAACGAAAGAGTATATTGTTTGAGACATGTATCCAAAACATAGGCATGCAAGAAGGTTGCTTTCAAGTTGCATAGTTTTCCAAGTGTCCTATACAGTACGTCTAAACTTCAGCATACAATGTCCCTCAGCTCAACAAATAAGAACTAAGAGAGAACAACCGTTCTGACGGAGAACAGTGCACCTCCCTGACGCCATTCTGTGATCAAAGAAACTCAATCTTTATCGCGGCTACGTGCCTGTTCCAAGAAAATGCTTCGTACATGTAACTTCAAACGGGTGATTCCGTACGTAACGCCACGTTCGTGACGTCCTTTGAAGCAAAGGCACAATGCACATCATAGCATGGTACTGAACAGACAGTATTCCCTGTACGTAAGCCATCAGTGTAACGTGAACGTAGCAGCTACCTTGAGGGTAATGAGGGAAAAAGCGGTCAACCTGAGCTACCCATGGTATGATGTAACCGTGTTTAGAACTGACCAGTGATGGGAATGTTAAAGAAAACCTTTCGAACCTCTATCTCTTCCACAATACCGCTTTCTTTGTCACTAACTATAATAATACCAGCACATTTTTATGTGATTTTGGTTTGCTTGTTTGTTTTTTGCTTCCTAAGTATTTCGAAATCACGTTATTCGATCGTCTACAAGGGTCAATTTTTGAATGGCTCCTATTGAGTCATCTGCCTTGAATTTTAGTTTTTACAACGCACAACCTGACGTCTAACACCGGACTGTCTCTTTATCGCTCTGCTGTTTGTGCTCCTTACTATAAGTGTGCTCGGTATTACAAATCTACTATTCAGCAATGGCAATCACATTCGTTGAATGGCCAGTTAGCTCGTGAATACATTGGAACCCTGATATTAAGTATGTGTTCAATAATATTCCTTGTAACCAAGTTCGAATTTCACATGTACATATTTCTTATTGTTCTATTATGTCACTCTTCAAGTGGACCTCGATGTAAATATTTTCCATGTACCTAGGGCGTACTTACTAGCAAGGCTCCACAGTCATTTTATAGCCCTCAAATCATTTCAGTTTCGCATCACATAGTACATAGTGGCTCTACACAAGTCTTATCTTCTCTAGATTAGCGACACCATCTCACGTTCAAAACACTGGCAGTCAGACCCTGTTGTTTTTAAGCGGCTTTTAGTTTCATCTTCCTCATTTCATTTTATCTGTCTTACATTTTCAGTCTCTTGAGCGTGGGGGGAAAAAGTTGCGATTAAAAGATTTGCGATTATTCAGCAATTTTTCTATGAAAGTATGCCACTAATTTTATTATATAGAAAATTTTGCCATTAAATGAAAGCTGCAACTATCCAGACTGCGATTAAGCGGAGCTGACTGTACATCTCCTACAAGCACTTTTTCGAGACACTTAGTTTTTTTTCCCCTCAGCAAACCAGAAAGCCCCAAAGAAAATTTTGAGTGACAAGCTTATTAACTGCGGTCTGCTTGCCGTCCAGATAAGTAAGTCATTTCCCACATTATCTGTCACGGTGAGCTTTCACAGCCGTTAAACTCCGCCAAATTCCTCCTCGCGACGTAATATGAGACCCGGGGCCATCATGTTAGATACACACGACGTGAGTACTCACTGGCTGGCTGGCTCACGAAGACATGCCAATGACTCAATGTCGCTTGCATGCCACATTCATGCACGCTCATGATAATTTGTCAAGAACTCATGTCGCTCTTCATTATCTTCTTAGAAACTCCCGTCAGCGTCATCATCATCATCATCATCATTGTTATTACTATATTCGTCGTCGTCGTCGTCAACTTGAAGTATGACAAACTCTAAAATTCATTATGGAAAATGTATGTCTTACCTATTATAATGATTACTCAGAGAAATCATCTTGTACAAATATAATAACGCACCTAAATTGTAATCCGCTTTTTGCTACTCTTTTAGAAGATAACAGATTTCTGCATTTTCCACATTCATAAAAAAAGTCACTGGTTAATCATCAGTCCCTTAAATCACAAATTTCCCGCCCTATTGAGAAGATGCAGTCACTTGAACAAAGTCGACGGTACCACGATGACAACAGTCAGAAAACCTCATCAACTCCGTTAATTAACAAATTCTCATTAATCCCTTCGCTCCTTACATTTTCCATGAGCTCACTGGCCCGTGCGTTGGTTTGTTAGTCTTAGGGTTTTACAGCGCTTCACCACCTTTAAGACTATATTGCATTGCGGAATGTAAGCTTAGGAATAATTCATTACATAGGAAATATAATTTACGGTACGTCGGATACGACAAGGGAAAGCTACTTCCGGAAGGTACATGCAGGCCGAGCTCTGTTTGGACCAAAGGATTAGAACGTACAAATACGTCAAATGTAGCGAAGGAGATAACCAACACATGACATCAACAAGTCAAAAGGAGGGTTCAGTGGCACAGAGGACAAGAAAGAAAACTGATAAGTAAAAAGAAGCAAGATCAAGAAGATCTGATCACGAAAGGATCGAACTTCAGATCTCTAGGACACACCCCAGCACGCCTGAGCCTTCTGTGTTTACACTATGGGATCACTTATTATCGTTAATCATTGTCATCGTCAACATTATTAACTTGTCATGCTTGTTTATCTAATTTTCTTTCGTCCTCCCCACCCCCTCCCCAAACACCATAACAGTCATTTTTGTCCTCACAAATTGGGAGACCGGAAGTAATCTATTTTCTCTCTACATACAATCTATTAAACAACGTTTTCCTTCTTCAATTATTCTATTGCACTTTCATTGTTTACTTTCCGCCTAATTACTTTCAAAGAAATTAGAGCAACTGCCTGGTGTAGAGTGAGGAGTGAATGTTTCTTGGCAGCAAGAAGGACAGCTCGCAAATTGATTCTGGACAGGAAGTTTTGATGGGAAAATTAGAACACTCTGTTTCCTGTCTTTCAGACGCTGATCAAACAGCGCCACTGTGTTTTCCGGTTTTTCTTTTTTTAATTTTGAGGGGGTGGAAGTTGGAATTTTCATCTGCTGAATCCCTTTTCAAACTTGCACGTAAGTGGCCAAAAAATCACTTCTGAAAATTCACATGACTACAGAGGCAACAGCATAGATCAGAGTTTCTCCTACCTCCTCCCCCTCTTCCCGCAGGGATTAAAGAAAAAAAAAACATGGACGAATTAATTTTTACAGCATGCACGCCTTCTCTCCTATTAAATCCTCATGTTCACGGCCACTAAAAACAAAGTAGCGGAACAAAAGTACAGTCCGTGGTCCTAGATCTAGACTACATCTGACGCCATCACGCCACCGGTCCGTCCTTGACTAGAACCATATGGAATATAATGAGCTTCGCACCAGGAGATTACAAACTTCAAGAGTGAAATTTCACCCTGCACTGAATTTTCTGGACTTTTCCAGCGGGGAGCGGGGTCAAGGTGGGAGAAGCAGCAGACGGCTTCCTGTGCTCGTGCCAGTGTGTCGATGAGGACAAATTATTACTATCCCCCGTGTTGATCTAGTTTTGAAGCTAACATGACAGGCGAGCATCAGGAAAAGGGACCACACAACACTAGTGATTCAATTAATTCAAACCGGTCACTGGGATTACACGAAACAATGTTATCATGAAACTTACTGATGAACGGAGTCAATTTAGCTAAAAGTAAGCTTAAATCCAACGTGCTCTGGGGTCTCTAAAGTTCCTTGCAAAGAGATGAACTCCAAAACCTTTTCATTAGAACATCACGCAAAGTAGAAATTACCATTGCGTTTGTCTTTTCGTTTAGATTATGTCTACAACAAACAACAGGCGGTCTGTGGCCAATTAGAGTTTCTTGTGAGCAACATACTAATAAAACTAATGGAAAAAATATATTCAGCTCAATAATGCTACTCGTTATGAGTACATAAAAGTGCTCTGAATACATGCAATCGCTATGACTAACTGTTCTAAATGCATGAAAACATACGGTTCCATCCTGACGATGAGCTAATTCAGACTCTATTTGAGTACATCGAGATTAAAACGATATTCCATTTTGTCACTTTTCTGCTTATCTCGGATTTTTTTAGCAACAAAACAATCAACGATAAATCGAAGATTTAATCTCGAGGTTAAGGTTTACCCAGTGCGCTAATTAACATCCGATTTTAATCCAGAATACCGCGACCTCTACATGCGTCAGAAAAGATTAAAGTTCTCAGAGGAGAATTCTCCACATCTGGGGTTTGATTCAAGCAAAAGCATATCACTTTCCTCAGAGCGATCATGGGGTTAAGAGCACCAAAGCTGCGGGTTATTGCCCTTGAACACCGAGGTGATCCCCCGTTACGATCGGCTTACCGCCCCTCAAAAATGGCGGCGTGGGAACTTCAAGCGACTCCTCCGCAACCACACAAGACCCTAGGGTGTGTTTTGGTGCATGTACATTACCTCATCCTGCAAACGCCACAGATTTAAAGACAGAAAAGAAAGAGAGGCATCAAAGAGTTGCGATTATCTGGAAAACATAATGCCACCCCTACCCTCTCCAAACAAACACATGCACACATACACATCAAGAGTTTGACCCATTTCAAAAGATGACCTTTTCCACGAATTCAAGCTTACATAACAGATGAAAAAGCACTTTGTCCCGCGCCTTCGGAGTCATATCTGAGTCACAGTGTTTGTGTCATGAGTGACGGCTGCAGGACTGGGAAACTGCTCACGTTTGCCTCAAATACAAACAAAACAGCTGGACTGCTACAGTGGGAATTCTGGTCAAACGTTTCTCCCTCAAAATTGCAAGCATGTTGAAATTTACATCAACCTTTTTTTGGTAAACGTGGTCAGAAACAAAGTATCAGAACTGTACTGTCAAGGTCGTTATATCTCACTGCGCATAAATCTAAACAAGGACTTGTTTCTAAAAAAGCTCCTCTTGTTTTGCGCGAGTGAGGTGTTTCTGGGAATGGCAGAGGTATGATTAAGCACCAGAGATTTTGTCCACTCAGTAGCAGTGCATCCTACAAAGGGCAAGAACTCGTGGTGAGATAAGGCTGAGAACTTCGGGGTACGTTTTTTAACTCTCTCCCCTCCCCTCCCCTCCCTCTGCGATACCCAGGGCGGGGAAGTGTGCGCAGCTTCTAAAGTTAGTTAAATATTGAAATTTTTTTGCGGTACACCAAAAGTGGGAGCTCGGCAACAATGGAAGCCTCCATCCACAGCATTAAATTTGTTAGCTGAACTTCTTATCAACGGCTTTGTGTCAAAGGAGGATGTGGCAAGAATCAACGGTGGTATGTATGCTAATAAATGAGGCAAAAATATAAGTATAGCAAACAACACTCGCAAGTCAGCGCATTCTTTTTTAGCTTTTCCGCATCAGTCGCAGCCATCTTTGTTTCCTTCGATACTGACATTTCCGTTTCCCAGAATCTCCGAGGGACCGCCCGCTGAAGAACAGTACCGCCCCTTTCATTCGCCCGCAGAGATGAAACAAACATAACCCGTGCTAGTTTGTAAGAAATCTAAAGTCATATTGCGTAGACTTCATTTCGTTACATGACCAAATGGTCCCTGACACTGAACGTAACGCTCTTTCGCACTCTACAGTATTCCACATTTGAACATTTCGCACTGCGCTACTGAGTTCGAGGGTGCAGTCTCTGAACACAGGGGGCATAATATACACAAGGCTGTGTAACTCTGCGCTGCTGGTAACTAAGAGAACCCCCCAAAACATCAGTGATGTTTGCCGTGGTTACCGCCGGTGCGTAAAGTCAGAGGCAATCCTAACAGCCATATGAAGAGTGCTGTCTGATTTGCGCGCTCGTGGACTGATGGTAACTACAGCAAACCCCAAAACATCATTACGCACAAAAGTAGTCAACATTATGCCTACGACCCCACAATAAATTTATGCGTGGCTGTGTCATGGAGTTGTCCCTATAACAGATGTTTCCCTGATGGGTCAAAAAATCGTTGTTGGATTTCTCGGGTGGGGCGAAAATACACGGTCTTTGGTTACATATCGTCCTGTGAATTGCAGAATGCATTATTTTTTTCTCCGTTTATCCAAAACAAGCCAATCTCCCAAACAATGCCTGTAGCGACATGCTATCGGCCACGACCATCTGAACGACAGCGCGGATTTCTTCAAGTTTCCAGTTTATTTAGAACTATGTCAAAACAATGACACTGTGCAGCTGAGGCAATGCGTAATACTGTTTGTTGTAAACATAATTACAGGAGAAAATAAGCTGGCTGCGTACCTCATGCTCTTTTTTCAATTTCCATTTTCCTTATCCTCAACGCTTTCCACTGTAAGACAAGACAGATATGTGGTGAAAAGAACTGAAAACAGGAGCGAAACCTCGCTTTCAATGTTGAATGACTTCGCCCCCACACTCCGTGAGAATGAGGAAAGATGCAGATTACCCAGGGAGATTTTGATTTGTGAAAAGCGACAGTGCAGAGCCTTCACTTTGCTACCTCCGCAATCTGGTCGCTCTTTCTGCAGCTTTTCTATAAACTGCATGAAAGAATTGGCACCGAACCTGGTACGAGTAAATAAACGGACTCGGTGAAAATAGCACCATGGGAGAGATTGGACAGAATTTCGGTAGTTCATGTAGGACACTCGTAACAGAATTTTATCACAATAATCGCCTCCGCTCGTGGCGATGTTTCGGAAACATTCCTAAAACTGCTGTGAGTGAAAAATATCAACAGACTGGACTACTTGTAAGAAAAACTGATGGCAGTAAGTTTCATTACTGATGGAGTTGTACATTCGGCCTCTGGTCATACCCAAACGAGAATGCCACTGAACTCTGCTCCCCTACCCCATTCTCCCCAAACGCTCAGTTCGATCCTATCTCAACTAGACAGAAATATCACAGCACTAGAGTAAGTCACAGTAAACATACGAGAATCAATGATTTGAAGAGTTTGCGCATTAACGATGGGATCTCTCACCATTGTAAGAATTACATTAATGCATCGTGCTGAATGCACCCATAGTAGTGTAGTGTTCAACATAGGCAGTTATTGCGCAAGTTATCAATAATCCGCAAATGTTTTGCTTGTAACTGACGTGCCTCTATAGGTATAATGTCGCCAACTAAAATTTCTGAAGTCCAGTCTCTGATTTTGAGTTAGTGAAATGTTTGGCTTCATGGGGAAATACTGATTTAAAAGTACTCAAGACTGGTATAAAATCTATTTTAACACTAATATGACTTTCTAGAGTCACGACGATCCATGTTCCATTGCACAGTATATGTACAATACAACGTGAAAACACGGACAGACAAAACTACAAAAAAAAATGGATAAAAAACTTAAACTCACTGACACTACACACGATACGAGTTCTGAAATGTGTGAAGAGCTGTAGATGCGTTTGTGTGTCATGCGTCTCAATGTGCACGACATATAGTAACTCACTGGCAGACAGACACAGGGTGGCCAGTCTCATTGTGGCAGTCTGGGAAGGTCAGATGACAGAGGAGTCTCCGAGCGGGTTCCTCGCAGAAGCCCTCTCCCATCGCAGCCGAGAACAGCCCGAGATCGGCCAATTCCCTGAGATGATTCTCCAGCTCCGCCTCTGCGTCGTGTCCCGGCGTGCTGTTGTGAGCCACGATACGCCCCTGAAGGTAGTCCCTGCAGATGGTGCCATTGTACGGTGCGCAGGTGTACTGAGCCGGTCTGGGGATGAGCATGTCGAAGTAAATTATTATACTATCACATCAACACCACCACCACCACCACCACAACAACAACAACAACAACAACAACAACAACAACAACAACAACAACAACAACAGAAACATTACCACCATCACCATCACCAACACCACCACCACCATCATAAACACCACCACCACCATCATAAATACCACCACCACCACCACCAACAACAACAACACAACAACAACAACAACAACAACCACTGCAATACTAGTACCTACAAGAACACAACCTAAACAATGATAAAAAAGCATTCACGCAGCCACACTTTTCGTTTTATATAGGAACACTTCAGTAAACAGAATTGATTCGTTGGTGGTATTGACTTGCCCTGAAACGGTAGCCCTTTTCGGACAAAGAAAACGGAACGATGCAGACACACTGAGTTGCACACTGGACATTATTTTATTTGAGAACAGCCCCCACCATAAATATTATCCTGAGGCGCCCTCAGAGCTGATTTCTGATATTAAAAAAAAATATTTATGTTGAATCAAAACAGGCGTGAAAAGCACTTATCTCCCGCGTTTCTAAACTGTTATACTTATTGTTTAAATACAAATTGCAAATCTGTACCGCATCCTGCAATTTATCGCCTCCAGCAGCACAGATATATCTAGTATGAGTCCTTCTGAGACAAAGGAAAATTCTGTCTGGATAACTACACTTCAGAATGTTATTTTTGATTATTTCAAAAAGCTGTAAATTTCAAATACATATGCATCAAAATTTCAAGCTTGAGTTGATTTGAACGAGTAAATGCACACAATAATAAAAAATAAAAATAAAAAATCACATCCGGTTCTGGAAAACCGTTCTTCAATTTTTGAATTACGCAGGCCGTGATCCGACATAAGAAACAGGAAGGGAAATCTCCTCTGACAGCCGCAGATCTGATGCTCAACGGTATACAATTACATGCTCATTCGTCACTCTTCAAATCTCTTCCCTCGTTCCCAATCCCTCTCCATCCCCCCCAAAGCCAGGATCTGCTTTCACAAGTGGTTCTCCCTCACTGAGAAAGCCCCCAGGGGAGACCTCTAAACACCGGGCTTTTTCTCAACCACCTGCACACTGCATATTAAACTGGGCTATACTCACACTGCGTAGATAAGATTATCTTTTAAAGAGCTGTTCCTTTTTTTTTTCAGTTTGAAAATATACAAAGACTATTAATTAAATCTAATTCCTCTCTTCTGCTTCTGCACAGGGTCCAAACTACGGGTGACATATGTTGTTGTTTTGTTTTTTTTTCCGGATGAAGAAAAATGCTGATTAAACGAATCAATTTTCTCTCAAATAGGCAGATTCGACAGTTCATTCAAATTAAATATAACTGGGAGTGTATCTAATCTAATCTAATCTAATCTAATCTAATCTAATCTAATCTAATCTAATCTAATCTAATCTGCATTATCCAGGAGACGCTTACCAAACAATGCCACTGTGTATCGCCAATGATGTTCTAATATAATTTAATCTTAATTTTAAAGGCCCGCCCGAGTTATAACAGGAAGAGAAAGAAGGGGCATGGTTGGACTTTTCACGATATTGCATTCAATCGAACGCTCCACATCAGAGAGCTTTCTTTCCCACAAGTTTCACCACTAAAGAATTGGATAGTAAGATTTGCAGAGTCTGTTGTCCCTCCGAACGTTACGGTATGGAAAATTTATACAAAAACGTCTGGTATTTGAAATATGAAAGTATATCTGACTTAAGGTGGTCTTCGTTGCCATTTCCAGACTGGGCTTGCCTTCTGGCACGACGATCGGAAAACGTCACTTTAATCTGTATGTAGTCTTCTTTCTTCTTAGCTTGGTCTTTCAGTTGTTCGTCCTTCTCATTTTTTTCCTTCGAGCTCTCTCCCCTGTTAAAACTCCCACCTCCTCCCCCCTCCCCCCACACCAAAAATACATCGAGAATGCCTTATTTTACCTCCCTTCTTCCGTCCTTATGCATGCTTCAATCCCCCCCCCTCCTCCCCCGGGGCCACCTCATGAGAAGGAGACTCACGCTGCTGCTTTGCTTGGGTGAAGATTACAAAACGCTCAACTGTTTCTAAGCGAGACTGATGAACATTTTACGACGTCTTCCTCCCCGCCTGTTAGAATTCCTGACGCTTCAGCATCAAAACACTCGGTCCGTGTCAAGCGTTCCACCGTATGCTGTTATTTTACCCCTGGGTCACATCGAAACTTATGGCATACACATACAAACACAACTCCTAACAGTGCAGATCGCCCCTGCTCGTTGATCCATACGGTCGCATTGCATGGAATTGAAATTTAGAGGAAAAAAGAAATGGGATTACACGTAATCTGTATATTTCTCATAAATCTGCTATGTCCTTAGGTGTTTTAA
Source organism: Ellobium chinense (assembly GCA_033807755.1). Classification (NCBI taxonomy): domain Eukaryota; kingdom Metazoa; phylum Mollusca; class Gastropoda; order Ellobiida; family Ellobiidae; genus Ellobium; species Ellobium chinense. Next base: position 611,870 of record JAWQUT010000139.1, read on the forward strand.
GTGCCTACGTGAAAAGAACCTGGCTGACGTGAACTTCGATCATATCGGTTTCAAATTCTGAAGAAACAGCTGCCAAAACTGACAGCATGACCTAATTTTTGCACTATGATTTATACTATAACACCCGCTGTTTTGTCAACGTCATAGTTAAACTGAAAGCTCATTTTGTTTTTCATATCAAAGACAATGTGAGTGAGTGAGTGAGTGAGTGAGTGAGTGAGTGAGTGAGTGAGTGAGTGAGTGAGAGTGAAAAGAAAAAAGAAGAAGAAAACTTATTTTTCTTTTTTAGTTCATATGAAAAGGCTCTCAGTGTGAATGCATGATCAAAGACAATTTACTGGAAAATGAAGCAGACATTGCGTGTAAGGCGTGAAGAGGCCTGGACCTGGTGTCTTTGAAAGTGAAAAAAGATGCAACTTTTCATCTCCGTTTGGAACATAATTTTCATGATGAGATATCAAGTTAAGTCAATGATAACGACAACATTAATAAATTATACACAAAGCCAAATTACGGCTAGCATCTTCCAAAAGCAGAAAATGAAACAAGTCATTCTGAAACTCATTTTAGCAGCCCATTATCATACAGCAAGGATCTTATTAAAGTGACTCAAAAGCCTTCGTGAAGTTACCTTAACACCAGCCTTTCTTGCTCACAACACTTTTGTTCGATAATGCAGTGTCGCTGGAACTGGATGGTGGGCTTCCACCACTGCACTTGAGACACAAGGATCCCAATTCTTTTTCTCAAAGACCTTAGTAGTACTAAATGTTTTGAACTACATGAACATAACGCATACACTAGAAGTTAAGGTGATAACTAGGTCTACCCCCTCGATTGCCCTACCGATGGAAGACGATTTTTTTTTTTGGNGGGGGGGGGGGGAGACGGAGTCGGGGACCTCAGGATTAATGAGCCCGCTAAAAGTCGAAGAACCACTTTACTATACATAATCATATCAAGAAGCGGCGAAGAAAGACAGAAACTCTAGCAGCCGCATATTATGGCTGTGGAGAAAGGTACGCTAGATTCGCAATTGCAGTCTTCTAAGCAGCCTTAAAACTAAAGTGAAAATACGTGAAGTCTTTGAAGTTTATTTAGTCATGGAGCCGCGCTGCATGAATACATGAACAACTCATTAGCGGAAACCACCTCGTTTGTGCAATCTTCCTGTCCAACATTCAACACTTCCTTTCATCCACCATGTGGCGCTGCCGTCAGAGAAAGCCCGCCAAGGCCCGGGCATGCGCACAGTACTGTTCAGCGTCATCTAGTAAAAATAATCGATTACTATTCAAAAATTTCTGGAACCAATTGCTTTATATGATTATTTGATTAATGCCAGACTACCGTACCGTGGACAAAAGTTGATAAACTTCAACAAAGGCAAGTTTCTGGAACATTATATTGGCTAAATATACTATTACCTTCATTTCCTTGTCTTTTCTGTCCCGGTCACAAATCCTAGCATCCAGATTAGAAAATTTCCTCCCCCTTCCCAAGAAAAAAAAAATTCACGAGTGGAATAATAGGCTTGTTTTTAAAGGCCTGAAGTCAGGTGATCGGCACCAATTGGCAGTACTGGATTATCTGTTGCTGGAGTAATCAGTAATCGCAAATACTAAAACAATCGAGGTATCGCCAAGCACCAGGGGCATAGCCTTCTGAGCCTTGTCTAAAGGGGGAGCATGTCTTAATTAGCCGATGATTGCTCAGCGTTATTTTTGCTAGAGACCTGCCCCCTTTTTTCTTCCCGCTCACCGACGTCTGGTACCACGATTCTCCTCGCTCTGTGTTTATTCCCACTAACACCTGCGACCCTGCGCTGCAGCACAAACGTAAAACAAATAGCTCTGGATTTCCAATTTTTGATAAGACTAATCTCCGCCTGGGAGATTTAATTTGACATAACAAACGTTTTTAGAAGTTGGGCGAGGGAGGACCGAAAAAAAAAAAAGGCTCCGGATTTGTTTAAAAGTGGTAACGCAGGAACCAAGGTTGTGATTTTAATTTTTTTTTTTTTTTGGAGGGGGTGTTGGGGGCTGAACGAATTTTATTTCTTGAAATTGGCCACAAGTTTACACGAACTGGGAGATCCCGTAAAGATTTCTTGACGCTGCAAAATTTTGTGAGAATGCCCTTGCCACGCTGCACCACCTCATGCACCCTGAGCAACGACTGGAAACTTGGGCTGAGAAAGGATTAAACCTTGCGTAGGGTTTATGGTAATCTAGCTGAAGATTTTAGAAGTTTACAGCTATGCCCTAAGGTATATCATGTTAGTCTTATCAGTATTTCAACGATCCAACGCCCATTTCATTCAAAACCTCACATGATCTTTAAAGCGCATAATCTCGTTTCAAAGAGCTAGAATGTCATTCATAAACGCAGCCACCAACAAACCTCTCAAAATGCAACGTGAAATTTCATTGGCTGGAGCTAATATAACTCCGTATAAAAGCTTGAGATGTATCTTGCCCAGTGTTGCGAGGTTAACTCCTCCTAAAACGCCAAATCTGGATACTTTTCAATGCCCTTGGTTTTTTTTTTTTTAAGCCATAGCTCCTTGCTTCCTTTTTGGCTATTTTCCAAATGTTCAGTTTTGATCTAATTCCTATGTATTTTCCCATCATTTTCAAGCGAGAGCAATTTGTCTCTTAGCTTTGAATATCAGGCGAAGAAAACTTCAAGCGAACACTCCGAGAATGGGGAGACACTGATATTTATGTCATTTCAAATGTACTGTATCATCTCCTCACATTTCTGTATCTAGTGATAATGATAGACATTATTTCTGGTTTTACACAGTTGGTTTCCTTTTGCCTCCTTTTCAGGATTTCGATAGCGTTTTTTTTTTTTTGCGCTAGTTTAAGGTTGTTTAAAGTAGCACACGCACATCAAAAATGATTTTCCATTTTATAATACTTTTCTCTCTAAAAATCATCTATGGTGCCCACCGAGTCAATTTTGCGAAGAAAGAGCATCGTTCTGTACCATGCGCGTATGTAATATGACGCAATATGGAGAGCTAGAGTTATCCGGTTTGGCCCTTGCGTACAGAATTATTCCCCTTCCCCGATCAGCAGAAGCCTGTGGCAAAAACGCTGACGTCACTTACGTTCCAGCAACTGCAGACACCTCTACCTGACAATGTATTATTCAGCTTTTAATTAAGGTTCGGGTATTCAAAATTCAAACGTAAAGTTTGATAGTGTAAGTCAGAAAAAGTACTCTGCATTTTTATTGCCTCAGCATGACTTTGTTTGGCATATCTACTGTTCACAGAGGAATTAAAACATTCATACCAACATGTTATCACCCGTCCGCAGAGCATTGGCTAGACAGTTTGGCCCATTTGGTAAAAACGTATCTGACGTAAGCTTATGGCCTCCACGCGCGCAGTGGTTGTAACAACTCGGACTTTGGATAATGTAACGCTGTGGGTTGTCTGGTGCCAGCAGAGGCGTTATATCATTATGATAGACACTTGAAAGACTGTTTTATTGGAATAATAGGGTATCGTATGATTTAATATGGTTTGCAGGACGGTACAGTCTTCCTTTAAACCCTTCTTAAACTCTGACCTGACAACACCGATATTGACAAATTTATTACCCCATCCATGATGTTCCTCCTCTACAAAAATTATTTCAGGGCTTTTGGGAGTCACCGAGTGGGTCAGTCCGCCCTAGGGGACTATACAATACTATAATACATACCGCCACATAACCTTTTGTAACGAGAACAAATAAACTACCATAATCAAGATAATCTGAATTTCGTACAGTCCAACCTAGTCTGGTCATCACCTGAACATTTCGACTGCATATCGACGGGACCAGTTTAGGAACGGCCGTTAAAATCTCCGATATAACTGACCCTCTTAACAAGACCATCCATTTTCAGCAATTGCTACAACCTTCCTCCTCTCCCAGATAGTATGGCGACCATCACCTCGGCTAAAACTAAATTTGTATTTCTGTAAAAGTTGCTCAACGGTTTTGCGGCCGACTATTCGTTTGAGAAGGTTGTAACATGAATACATAATATATTTAGTCTTTTAGGAGTTCGGCAATCCCAGACTGGAATCGGGGTATCTTCACTTGAAAATCAAAGCGGGATGACTTATAATTTATATCTTAACGCCTCTCTCTCTCTTGACCCTCTGATTCCCCTCCCCCCTCCCCCTCAAAAAAAAAAATCTGCAATGGTTGCCATTTTTCTGTTAAGAAGGAACGATAGCCGTCATAAAGAGGTTTCTCCGTATTTTCAGAAAATGGCGCCATATGCCACATACTCATACTTGTATTACTTGGAGTCCGTTAAATAGGTGCAGAGGATGCCCGATGGGTCAGGATGGGCCGATTCCTGAATAATATTAGGTATCCCGATACTCAGGTTTCCTCTTCTGACTATCAAAAGAATGGATTCTATTTCAATTCTGATACACAGTGCCGGGCAGGCATTTCGATATTCTCTGATACTTTCGCTACTGCTGCAAAGACGGGCAATCCTAGATCATACATCAAAAAATACTAAATAATACCAACATTTCAGAACTGAAGTTTTCATAGCTTTATTTAAAGTACAGTGTATCGACAGTATAAGTACACAGAAACGCTAACTGCCCGCCACTACCAAAGGAGAGAGCCGACGCACGAGCCCTGGGAAGTTTTACTGGTTCACATGTGGTCAGTGAGTGACACACCGCACAAGTGCGTGTAAATACTGGCCCTCATTAAAACACGTTTGATCTTCAAAGTGGCCACGGCAAATTAAAACTTTGTATATTTTCTTCCCTGATGATTGACATTTTATCTCTGTATCTCTTTCTTTCTCTCTCTCTCTCTCTCTCTCTCTCTCTCTTCCTCTTTCCCTTGCCCTTTCACATCAGGTGGTCAGTGATAGATCTAACCGTTTTCTAACCAGGAACGAAATTCCACACCATATAAACAACATCTAACAAACACAGAGGGACAAACAGATAAGTAAATGAATGGACGGACGGACGGACAGACGGATGAAGGAACGGACGGACAGACGAACGAACGGACGGACAGACGAACGAACGAACGAACGAACGAACGAACGAATGAATGAATGAATGAATGAATGAATGAATGAATGAATGAATGAATGAATGAATGAAAAGGGTACTCACTGGCTGGACACGGCTGCCTGGTCTGTTGTCACAATGAAAAAGAAGAAAACAGAAATCCAGGTTAGAAACATTGCCATCTGGGTCACCTTCTCAGTGGGTCATGTCATTGTATAAACTCCAACGAAAAATGGTTAAGTCCGTGACAGCATCTCTGTGAATTGTACACCACCACACAGTCAAAACATTGTGAAGTCTATGTGGTAAATGATTTAGTGGTCATCACAAAAAAATCATGAAATCTCAGCCTCTTATTATTGTGAACTGTCACATTGTTTTATATCAGTACAGTCTCTTGTGGGCTGGTGGAAAACCAACGGTTAACAAACGATGAATAAAATGCAGTTGTCTGATGTTTGCTATAAAAAAAATATTAAAAATCCATACTTTAATTTCAAGTAACAGTGCAGCAACTCAATGATTACAGCTATCTAAACTCTATATCAGTAGTTTTAATGGCATTCAAGATCTTGGAACACAAAGTTTCACTCTCACAAATAATAATCTAAAGGTTCAAAATTATAACCTTTGCAAAACTGCAAGGGTCCTATGGTCCACTGCATGGCGCACGATTCATGAAATATAGACTAATATCACACCAAGCTCACTACAACACCACAATACTGTATCTGGAAACTTTTGCAAAGTTGAGAAACTGTCCCCTTTTATTTTCTCACAAAGCGCATCTTAAAATATCACATCTTGGCTCTGAAATATTCTCCCAGTGGAGCCGTTTTGTTGTAACTTAATAGTAACCTACTGCTGATTTAACTAAATTCGGTCAATTAATATCTTCCTTCGATACTGACAACAACGGCGACGTCGCCTTTTTGGTATCTCCGACAACAGATACCATCTGATGGCAATTATCAATTGAACAAAACAACAACAGCAACAACATTTCAATCTGAACAGAAGCGCAAAATCTCTGAGAGAAGAAGTGAAGATGCCAAAAAGTAGACTACAGAACTCGTCATTTCGAAGAGCGAAACAAAAGAGAATCGTAAGAGGAAAGATCTCCTTCACACATAAAGTTGGTAAACGGCCCTGAAATTGTCCTGACACTATTTATATGACTCTTTACACATTGCCAATATGAGGCGTACCGGTAAAATCGTTCTTCATCAACAAAACACAGATACATCTTGACTTAACTTTACAATCTCCATGGTTTCTTCGCCCCTCAGAAAGACAGTTATTTTTGTACTATCACCAACCGGGATGTGTGTGAGTAATTCTGAAAGCTCAAGGCCGTCGTAAACATAGGAAGACATCGGTCCACTTTCGCCACAACAGAAAACAAAAGACATGAGGATCTAGTCAGGGCTGTTTCATCCCACTGCACCACTAACACGATGTTCTCATTTGACCCCAAAAGTTACACAAGGACGGCAGCAGCAAGGAGTAAAATTTTCGGACATCATCAACACGTGGGTCTCAACTCACCATGGACATGGCTCTGACATCTAGTTGTTAAAATGCCGCGTTTTTTTCAGAGCTCATTTCCGGTTTTCCCAAAACTGTTGGCATTTTGCCAGGGCATCCCTAATGGGTGTAACGCTGAGATCTCCCAAATGCTCATACATGACTCACAGCTCATTTTGTTATCTTCCCTTGACGCTCTTGATTGCAGTTGGCAGGGTAACCGTTTTACGAATGTCGACCGTGGAATACCCGGTGGTGTAAATATAATATTATCTACAATGTGCTTAGGAAAACTTCTGCATGAGAGCAAGTACCCTTGTATATAGCGGCTTACGACAATATATTCGCCAATAAATCACTCCTGTAACATCACGTAAACATATATTAGCCAATAAATCATACATCAAATGAAGATCTCACAGCAAAGAATTAGTGAAGTCCACTTAAAAAAACGAGAATCTTATCGAATGAAAGCACCCTGTTTTCGCATGACATCAGCAACAAACTTGGATCTCTTTTGCTCTATGGCCTCTAGCCGACAATTTGGTGGAAATATTAAAGGTCGGTTATACATAAAAAAATATCCTGATGTCAGACGATAAACTGTTATCTGACACCAAGGACCTTTTCGTTATGAGTAACCTTTAAGAATACGCTGAAACATTTTGTTACGCACAGTACTCTCAATAAGAGATTCCACCCACTGTTCTCAGTTTCTTGGCCGAAATCTTCACTCTCGAGTCCCGGCTCGGTTCTGGAAGTCGTTTTCTCCAGCACACCAATGATAAATTTTCTTCAGGCTTCTACAATGAGTCATTATTGGGCTGACACGCCAAATAAATCGAAGGTTACACCCACAATTTAATGAAACCGTGCGAATATAATCGACTAGTTGTATACAGCCATACCATACCCATAAGATCGTATTCGATTGGGCATATTATGTAGCGACACGAAGACGTCAGAGGATATTCGATTAGCTGTATACCGCGACACTATTTCCCTACTACCTACTAATTACAGGGCAAAAAATGAAAGCAACAGCTGCAAGCTTAAGAACACTGTACCAAGATGTTCATTATAAAAAAGAATGACTGTGTTGCGTTCATAAGAAAAAGGACTACGGTTCCTATCCATCTGTCTTCAATTAACAATGCCGATGGCGTGCTCTTTAACGATACAAAACACCAGCGGTTCTCATAACTTTAGTAAATGTTCTCGTGGTATTGAATTTGAAGAGATAGTGGACTCCGCCCCAACGCAATCCATTTAATCACAACTTTCACCTACTCACACCAATGTTTCCAAGTAATGTAATACTATTGTAATGTCTAAACTTAAAGTCACTGAACAATCGCAACATTTTCACGCTCCAAATAAGTTGTGATTAAACAAGACTCGACCGTACATGAAACGAAATCATTCAGATTTCAAGAGTGACTAACTAAAGACTTAAAAGTCAGTAGACGAATACTGTAAAAAAGTCTGGTAACCCCTGCATTAGACTAGACTTTCGCTTGGGAGTATAAAAAACAAAGCCTTTAATCCTTCCACGCTTTCTTTGAAGGAGGAGAGAACACAGGTGATTTCCCAATGAGATAAGCATTCTTTTAAAGACAAAGAGGCGGCTCCTTAACGAGCTAAGCTGTATTTGAGAGGCAAGCAATTATTACGACATACACAGCAGGAAGTTGTGATGGAATCTACGGATCGAAGAAACGGAAACACTTTCACAATCGAACGCTAAGAAGTATTGCCATGACTCTGTTTCTTCCACTTTATGACAACCTCCACTTAATCACAACATTCTGCAGATGTTTCATGTAAAAGTACACGATACCGAGTCTACCCCTTCCTTGAAAGGGATTATCATGTCTGAGCAACGCGTTTGTAATATCAGCACATAAGGACTACCGATAACAGTGTTGCATAACTTGCAATTATGGCAGGTGTCACGATATTCAAGAAAGGTCAGAGGTCTGAGATATTAAAGGGACTGGATCTATATATTAAAGAACGGAAGATCAGTTTTTTCAAGACCAAACTAACACAAATATGACAAGAATGGAACACCAATACCATAATTATCTAATGGATAGGAGAATTTCTCACAATATTTCAGAATTTATTCAAAACGGGACGACCACGATTTATAAGTTCTAACAAGTGGCATATTCGCACAATAGTATGATGACATAGAGCGGCTGACTGTTATATTTATTTATATCCTTACTAGGAAATGGCAACTCTCTTTAATCGCAATTTTGTTTCCCATGTTCTCGAGGTTTTGCGAATAAGCAGTACGGGCAGCACGTGCAGCGGATCATACTCCAGGACAAAGGTTGAGGAGAGGACAATATCTTAACAAGATACAGCTGGTCAAATCACTTAAGAAAACTGGAGTGAAGCGAGGCTCGAACAGGTGAAAACATAATGAAGGAGGTGGAAGAAGCTCGATCTAATAACATCTTAGAGAACCCTTCAACCTGAGACCTTGTCTTCGGGACTAAAGCTTTTCAGCTGTTACAGACATTTTTTTTT
>JAWQUT010000139.1:621855-635823 GCA_033807755.1 Ellobium chinense
GAGGGTGCTATCCCTGCTCCATTCGCTCTAGAAATATTAAGAACCATTCAATAATGTAAGCACAAACTTGACATAATTTCATGTTGACTAACACACAGGTAGCAGTGGAGGTATGCAGAATCTTGACGTCAGCGCAGGAATCCTGCGGCGTAATCAAATTACTTTTGATAGTGCCTGGATCAAAGTAAGAGCGAACAGTGAGAGAGGGGAGGAGAAAGAGAGAGTCAAAAAGTTGCAGACTGACGGAGTGGGAAATATGCAGATACAGAGATCGAAAGAAAATATCAGACAAGCAGACGGACAATGGAGATATAGATTCTGATGGTCAAAAGGACAATCTGACAGACGATAGTGCCAGCCAGCTGGCCAGCCAAAGAGACAGACAGACAGACAGACAGACAGACAGACAGACAGACAACCAGTCAGCTAGCCAACTAGTTTGCCAACCAGCTTGTCAGCCTGCCAATCACCGCCCATCAGGACAGAAAGATATGCAGACAGACAGACAAGCAGATAGACAGATACCCACACAGCAGCGAGATAATCTGTTGTCGACAATATAACATGGCAACTGCCCGGAGCAACAAAAGGCACTAGCTTAACTCAGACCACGGAGTTGATCTAGTACCCATGCGCTTTGCGCAAGACGTCAAGACACGCGTTCCCCATCAAACCCTCTGGCATCTTTTACGTTCAAAACCCCCAGTGCACCGTGAGCAGCATGTACCTCCATTGTCATCAAAAGCCCTGGTTTATTTTGGCAATGCTCTGAGGAACAAAAGTGTTTAGTCTCCGCCCGCAAACAACTCTATCTACGCTTCTGATAGCGTGAGCAATAGATCTCACTCTTCTCTCCTTTTCACATTCGCGTCTTGGGAAGAACTACGATGATGAAGAAGAAGACGAAGGATCACATATGGTGTGCCCTGTAACAGAAATATGGGCCTTGAAAAAGATAAAAATCAATGGTTATCAGCCTTTAACAAAATGCAAGACCCTGCATTCAGTTTGCAATTCTTTAGCTGTGATACTGGACAGCTTTTCAAGGTTACGGTGGTCCACACTCAATATGCCACTAAAAAGCTTCTGTGCTCCAGACGTTTCACTCAACAAATGTTACTTTACAGACTGAAACGACGATATCAGTACTGATGATACAGGACTTTACTACTTTCACGACAGGCAAAAGACCAAAATCAAATGTCTTGATAACAGTGAATATTCACGACAATGCTTTGTGCTAAGAACAGACCAGAACACATTAAACCTCTCCGAAAGAGTTAGGTTATAAACTGATGAAAGCAAAGCGGAAAACACTGCTTGAATTATCAGTCATCCTGACAATATTTTAAAGGTTCCCATAGACAAATCTTCCATTGGCTGTAAGATTTTCAGCAATTTCAAGAGCTGTCAAGCTCCCGAATTTCACTGTGAAACTGCACGAGTTTCCCAGTTTCCCAAAATGGTGGACGACTCCTGTATTTCTTACAAGTTTCTGATAAAGCCTTCTTCGTGGGTTCTTGCATCCCACACGTTGAGAACCCTTGGGATACAGGACAAAGCAGAAATAAAAGAATAAATGGCATGTGAGGAGATGGGTGTCCCAAAGTTTGTGAACCCCTGAGATGCAGGACAAAGCAAAAGAACAGAATGCATGAGCCGTGAAGCGCGGTCTCTGAGAGACCAAGATCCAACATAATAAAACAAGCAGACAGTCGTGCATGTGCTCTTCCATCCCACATTCCGAGAATCCCTGAGACACTGTACAAAGCAGAGAGAATAGACTAAATGACTTCTGAAGAGCACCATGAGCTTTAGTGTCCCAAATTCGGAGAACCCCTGAAATACAGGACAAAGCAAAAAAGAGGAGATCAGAATAAATGACGTGTGAAGCTCAATGTTTGAGAAACACAGATCTGACATGATCAAATAGGCAGGCAGCCGTGCATGTTTGGCATATCGGCAAACATTGATCGGTGGCCAATAAACACCAAGAACACGTATCCTCACAATGCGAGTACTCAACCTGCTGGTTATCTTCTTTGAAAACAAATAGCGCCCAACACACGGATAAATAAATCACGTACATCCAGGCTTGCGCAGCACGTGTCATGTTCGATCATATATACAGTAAAAACCCTGATAAGATGTCACCTTGCTTTTGTTGGCTAGTCTACCTGGCTAGCACCGTTCTAACATTAGTCTTGTCTTCCTTAATGATATATGAAGTCGGATCAAAAAGTTTGCTGCCTCACCGAGAAAATGTATGAATTCTGACAAAGTAAAAACATCGGACTATTTACAAATTAGTCTATCTCAAGACACTGAGTAAAATTTCATTCTGATGTAATTTTGGCAAATCGACTTTATGTGCGAAAATTTATGATTGTGTCTTGTGGCAAAATATTGATGACTGTTGTATCCGGCAATAACAATAACCAGGTTATTTAGCTCAAATATAACGTGTAAAGCATAAAAGCGTCATGTACTAAACGATACCATTACAATTTCCAGAGACAAACAAATAAACATTCATTCTGTCAAAACTGATACATTTTCTGGGTGAAGGCCTCGAGCTTTTTTTATCCACCCTCGCAGTTATCCGATCTAGTCTACAGACTGGAAAACCCCGCTCTGTCATATTAAGTCCGACGGGTGGTCTAGTTATCAGTTTTAGTGGGTTTGTGGTCTCTGCGATTGGAGGCAGATAACTCTGTCGTACAAGCAAACTGGGACAATAAACTTCTGACTTCTGGTTCCTAACCATTAAGTTTTGAGGAAAACGAAATATCGCGCAATCTTTCCACCGGCATGAACAGACTATACTCCTCATAAAATTATTAACTGCTGGAGTTTTCGAGCTCGAACATTTATTTTCTTTAGGTATTGTCATCGGAAATTATCGAACGGTCTTAACAATATGGGAAAGAAATCTACCCTGGGCCACTCTGTGAAAAATTTCATCCGTCAAAACAAGTGCGAATTAAGCGTTTTGATCTCTTACCTTCTAATATTGCAAATGGTTTGAGCTTTACGCATGTCATGATTTCTAGTATCCTCTGTTTTTCACCCCATATATTTTCTCTCTTCTTGCGAGACTTTCTTCTTCTCCAGCCCCTCCATCCCCTCCCGCTGAGATTACCGTGTAGAACTAAAAGCCCAGAGAAAATGAATTCAAAACAGTTAGATCGTACACTGAGAACATGTCGCACTGGATTGCTACTCATTGCAGCTTTAATGCTCATTCCACAGACGAGGAGAAAGAAAAGAATAAACTACAGCAGCCGCAGTTTGATTTACCTTGCACTTCAACGTTGCTGAAAGCGTGCCACAAGTCAGACGGTTATCTCTTCTTTTAAATTTCGTTTTGTTTAGCTGGAAATAATGAATGGGATAAGATCCCGTCTTCCCAGCTCGCTGAAGCAAGTCTTTTTTCACTCGTCTCTCTCTCTCTCTCTCTCTCTCTCTCTCTCTCTCTCTCTCTCTCCATCCCTCCCTCTCTTTCACATATTATTATCACAAGAACTGGGTCAAAACCCCATCAAAACGGCGAAAGTTTCAATTACGGTAACAACCAAAAAAAAAAAAAAATTCTCATTTCTTATATTTAAGGGTCAAAAATATTTTCCACATAATACAGGTTACACTTCTAAAGACTAAAGCATTCTGAACTCAGAATGTTATCTTGACCTGTACCTGCAATTTTTTTTTTGTGCTTGATTACAGCTGCACGACACATAAAATTCTTGAGGTCTAGCAAGTGTTATGCCAGACTGCTGCAAGACTCTAGGATTCAAAGATTCCTCACAGCTGAATTTAAAACAACCTATTGTCAGAAAAATACACATAACTCGAAGACAATGACACAATAATTTAACACCTTTATAGATTGATACAACTGTTAATGTTGAAAAGATTCACGCAATAAAGAACCCCGTTCAACTGAGCACGAAAGGCAATTACTGTATGTAAAGTAGATACTGACATTAACAGTGAGCTGGGAGCTTGTCGTATGCACGTCACTAGACTAACACTCGTGTCTCTTAGCTGCTTTATTTCTGGGCTTTGTATGCGAACTGTTCATAACATAATGCTTCTAAATTCGTTATGAGTTCCATTCAAAGAAGGGGTTCTCCTGCCCCTTAGTTATAGCCACCGAAGTCGCACATCAACATTATCTCCGTATAATCACCACATGAAATAACTAATGTCACAAGAAAAAAAAACAAACCACCACCACCACAATCCCACATCATCTAATCTCACAGCACGAAAGTCTCACAGGAAATCTCAGTATATGAACAATTTACGAAATAAAAACAACGTAATGCTTCAGTTACAGATGTAATCAGATAAAATTCAGCCCAGGGTCTGGAAATTTTATCATCACATAAAAATTCATCATCGATAAATTCACCACGGGAATATTAGTTCCGGGCGAGCTACCGATCTCTTCGCCCGCTGACTCGTTGACAAGCCTTTAACGTTTCGACTTGGCTGCTCACATCAGTTTAAATCATTATAATCTTCTATCTTTTATGCCCTCGCCAGCTCGCCATGGCTCCCCTCTCGACACTTAACCAAACTGGCCGACTTGGCTTACACGTGCGAGGACCCAAGGGTGTACACTCTACCGCTCCCTGGTTCCGCTCCACCCCGCCCAGTGTATCCTCTATCTGGGCCTGCTCTCTTGATTTGCGCGCCACGCCCCCCGTGAGAACCACGCTGATTCCCATCGCATGAAGGGAAATTTGTCTGAGAGCTTTTCTGTTTTGTTTTAGAAATTTTTGTCTCCTCGTTTTCTTGCTTACATCAGATTATAGAGATTGACCGGATGAAAGAGAAGTCCCGTCGACATTAAAAAAAAATTGAAATAACAATTTCCGAGTTCGTTAAAGTGCTTACAGTACTGTCCTACATCACCATCCATTCATACAATCTGTGAGATCACACAAACCTTAGAAAGACAAAGGGAAGGGAAAGAGAGGAAGGATGTTCCAAATTTGTGGCAAAGCCGGTTTTCATTAAAATCCTTAAAGACCCGCCCGGGGTTTAAAATGAGAGGAGTGGCTTGATGAGATACTTCACTAAACCTGAAGTCAGTTGCAACGTTCACATCGAGCTCCTCTCTTTATCCGAATTTCACGGGTTACATATTTCATACTGCATAGAAACTTTGCATATTGCTGGTTTACTCTCCCTTAGAACGTTGCAATAAATACAGTGGCTATAAAACGTCTGGTATTTGAAATATGATAGAAATCCACCTGAGTCGAGGCAGTAGTGTCCAACAGTAGGCGGGGCTTGCCTTCAGACGGCAGTGATCGGATAGCGCAACTTTAAATTTCATACCGAGAACACCCATCATATCATAAAGCCTGGTGATCAAAAGAAGAATCGAGACAAAGATAAAGGAAGAGACTGAGATTGAAGGAGATGATTTTAAAACATAAACTGTGATTGAAAACCTCCTTAAGAAGCCCTGATATGCTCATTAAAATGCCCAACATTCTATCATGCAACAGCGCCATTTGATGTCTGTTTAATGGCGATACACATTTTAAACAACATGGGGATGTTTATAAATTTCCATCCAAAACCAAGAGCCAAATTTTCTTCTCGGATCTGTACAACTACACGTTTTCAGTTCATTTAAGTGCAGTTTAGGTAATATCTGAAACGGTGACGTCCCTTCTCATTTAAACAACTCTACATCTCTTCTGTCTATCAGAAGACCATCTTGCCGGCCTGCATGCGAAAGCCAAATTCGCTTAATTAAAGTTATTGTTGCATTACAGGGAAACACAATTCATATACTAACGACAAATATCTCCAAGCCAAACCACATAAACTGCCTCTTGCTGAATTACATAAAAACATGTATACTTTGCGCTGAAAAACAAACACACACACACACAAAAAAAGCTTCACATAATACGATTTACTTCATACGATACCACCTACGGATTGGTCTTTGATTCTCCTCATTCTCATTCCGCAATCGGCGGCCATAATGAAATAAATAAGACTTCCGCTTCCGCGCTATGCAAGCTCAATAGTAAAAAACTTGGGTGGGAGCGACTAACAAAGGGATCAGCGTAAACCCTCTGGTCTAAACTGTTTTCAAGCCAAAACGAGGGGAATTCCGTTGGAGTCATTGTATTTGCCTAACACGCTTCCATTATGCCAAAGTTAGTCCCCATAATGTCGACATACGCCCCCGTACGCTTGTGCAAACAAACAAACAGCGGTTAACGCTGCCAAACAGTCTTTGATGCCGGGATATGGGCTGAATCAACCGTTTTCGGGAACCATCCCATGAGCCACCATACTTCTCCCTTGCGCAAGAATGCTCTACCACCAGCTTGACCTTTAGAGCTCGGGATTCTGCAGGTTTCCCCTGCACCCCTGGAAACCTTGTGTAGAGCACCACCGACCGCGGGCTTTCATAAAAACATACACGCGATAAGACAAACCAGCAGTTTATGTAAGGCAAGCGTGAATTCTACAAGAGCTATTGTAAATCCAAGCTTTCCAGAAACAGAAACGCAAACGCTGGATAAATATCACAACAGCATGTCAGTGCGTAATCTCGTGATACCGTGTAGAATCTGGCAGCTGGCAACAATGCATGTGAGGGAAACCCCAGACACTTCGATAAACATGTAAGTCTTATCTTCAAAATACCGGGCTTGATACAGAATAATCTACCGCTCACACATAAACATATTTTAAAAAAGTACTCTAACAAAACAAACAAAATCTGCAGAAATCTGAAGAAAATAATTTTTTGTGTGTGTCTGAATGGCAAGTCAACTTCAACATATTATTTGTCATAACTTCAACATATAGAAGAAAAAAAAAACCATACTCATTAAAATAAGGTTGGATTTCAAACACACAAGCCTCAAGCATATTATCTGCAGCAGACAAACACAGCCTCAAAAGAGTCCAGGATATACAGGATAATTAACTTCATAAACAAACGAGCGCACAACTCTTTCATCAGAGTTGTCTCCTTTGTTGGCAAAACATAAGAAAAGTTTAGAGAGAGCTCATATCACAAACTGTCAAACAATGTTGTAAAAATCCACGGCAAGGATAAACACAGTATCATATCTAAGACGGGACCTTTAGAAGGGAACAGGCAACTAGAAAATCATCAGAAAGTAAACGCTCTGAGAGAAACTGGACCGTTCTGGGAAGTTTGTCGGAGAAATAGATGCCCACTACCAAGTGTTTTCAGTTCGCGTCCCTACTTCGAGGCCCCGACAGCGTTTTGATGAAATCTGATTTCAAAACAAGAACGATGACGACAACATAACAGCAGTAACAGCAGCACTAGCAACAACAACAACAACAATTACATAAAAGCATGCATTTGCATACCCTGCACAAAATCCACAGAGTATTACTCTCAGAGACACTCCCTACATGTATGTTGGTTGGTTGGTTGGTTGGTTGGTTAGTTGGCTGGTTGGCTGGTAGGTTGGTTGGTTGATTGACTGATTGGTTGGTTGGTTAGTTGGGTGGCTGGGTGGATGGCTAGCTGGCTGATTGGCTGGCTGGCTGGCTGGTTGGTTGGTTGCTTGCTTGGTTGGTTGCCTGGTTGGTTGGTTGGTTGGTTGGTTGGTTTGTTGGTTCTATCATCTACACCCGGCGGTCCTAATCGGAGACCTCGAAACAACCGCTCAATTCTTTAAGTTCGTCTGGTTTAAAATGAACGAGATTGAAATAATTTTCCAACAACATCTAGTCTAGCACTGTTGTCAGTGCAGCTCAATATGTGGAATCAATGATCCTCTGCATATTCTGTCCATCTGTGAGAGCATTGTCTACTCTATCACAATGCGCGCTAAACCAATAAGCCTTGTTCAACCACTTTAATATCTATCGCTGTCAAACAGACTCCCATGCCTTGGGTGGATTTTCATAATAAGCACTTTCCGTTCCCCGACTCCAACAAAAAAAAAAAAAACCCTTAAAAAATGCAAAGAAAAAAAAGTCCCAAAAACACCAATAAACAGTTGAACGTAAATGTATACACAGACTGTTTAAGCGTAACGTAACGCAAACAAGCATAAACATCCGTTCCACTCCGTCCTGCAGAGCCCAAGTTTACGCAACATGGGAAGAAATGGGAAAAACTACTTGAGGGGGTAGACAAGCTGCCAGATATTCCCAAGGAACAGTGGTGGACCGATACCTGAACTTTAAGCACTGCGATACTCAACCTTAAAGTTCTCACCTATCGAAATTATCGATTTGTTTTCGATTCTGATACTTAGTGTCTGGTTTGGTATTTCGATACTTCTAATATTTCTGATCTTTCCAATACTTCTGAGTTTCATAATGGGGTGTCTTAGATTTAGTTTGGTACTGACGACTGGAAAAGGATCAAAATTAATTCGACACTTTCGATTTTTTACTATACTTCCGATATATAATGGGATGCCTAAGTTTCGAAATAATCGATACTCCAAACGATACGGCCCATCGCTACCAAGGAACACTGTGACACACAGCGGGACCTGTTCTTGGGAAAAGAACCATCTCTCAGGCTTTGATGAGATTCGGGCCAAAGAAATGGCAAAGGTTAAGGGTCAAGGAATAATTATGAAAACAAAGGGGTCATAATGAGAGAGGAGAGTATATACAATTAGGACTGGACAGGAGGGTTGTGTGGAAGGCAATGTATGGCCGGGTGTTCGTGCACGTGTGAGTGCAGGGGAAAGAAGGAAGGGAGGCAGTGGGTGGGTGGGTGAATGAGTGACTGAGTGAATGAGCAAGCGACTAAAGGAGCAAATGAGTGCAACAGTAAACTGCTACAACGTTATAAAGCAAAAAAAAACAAAAAAAACGGTTTCACGACACCCGTATTCCAAAGCTTGTCTGATCTTTGGTAAATTATTCAAGACTTACGGGTACATCATTTCATCATCATTTCAGTTTTACGTCTTTGTTAACCAAAACAATAATTAGTCTACCAAAAAAAAAAACACCACTCAACAGCACAAGCAGAGAGTGCCAAAATCTCGCTCGTTTAAAAAAATATATAAAAAATTCTCGCAGCCATGTGGGCACAGTTATAGAACCGGTGAATAGTTCCAGGAATAATTAATGCTATCTTTGCTGCCAGTCATCCCAGTAATTGGGTAAAACTAGCTCCACTATTGTAGATATGAGACGGGGCAGATGTTCATTTAGGAGACAACCGAGATGCACCGGGTCT
Source organism: Ellobium chinense (assembly GCA_033807755.1). Taxonomy (NCBI): domain Eukaryota; kingdom Metazoa; phylum Mollusca; class Gastropoda; order Ellobiida; family Ellobiidae; genus Ellobium; species Ellobium chinense. Next base: position 631,088 of record JAWQUT010000139.1, read on the forward strand.
TGATACTGGTGGGGAATAATAAAAAAACCCCTCTGAGACGGCAGTTTCAGAGTCCGTATAATTGCTCTCGGGTCTGGTGCTATCGAACTGTATAATTAGGTAACTTCATAGTTACTAGGCTGAACTGAACAGAAGAGGAAAGCCGCTCAACATTATCTATACCTCCCGAATAGGTGGTGGGGGTATGGTACGTGTTTTAGAAAGGAGATAAAGGAATCGAATCTAGCATATCAAGACGAAAGAATAAATAATATCACAGCTGATTCTGCTTAATAACAACTTCATGAAGCACGGGAAGAACTGCTCTTACGCAGAGGCTGAGATGAAGCAATACTGATGAATTTATTATGGAATCCCATGAAATGCTTTTGGAAAAATGTTGCCATTAAGCGAAGGATGTCGATGTCATTAAAGGCAGACTATTGTATTAGCTGGACATCAATGTCTAAAGTAAGGCTCCAATGATTGGAAACATTTATGGATTTCTGAGAGGTCTTAGGCAGTGGTTTACTTAAAGTTAGTTTATAGATGAAGCTACAACAGGGGTGCCTGGAGCCAAGTGGGAATTTGTGGAGTGTCTGCTAGTCTATTTTGAAGACAACACAGCAAAGGGGTGTTGAGTGCAAGAGATAAAGTCTGGCATAAAAAGAGTGCAGCTGAATATATGGAATCAATGATCCTCTGCATATTCTCTCCAGCTGTGGGAACTACAGTATAAGGGTCACACGGCATGACAACAAAACACTCCCACCGTTATCTTAGCTAAACATCTCCAGCCAGGCAACCACCCTCCAGGAACATCTCTCTCGGGTGCAAGGCTTCTATTTCTTATTAGTCAGCGTCTTCAATGTGGTACCCTTATGATTAGGAACGGCAAAGTAGAGATGGGGAACTCGTTGCATAAAGCCCCTATCTTCAGGACTCGTAAGGCCACAGAATAGTTATTACGCAACTGTAGAATTTCTCATAGATCTTGTCATAATTTCTGGAAGCCTTCCACCATCAAATCTTAACAATCATGGACTGATTCAAAATAAACTGGAGCTTGAAAAGCGAGGCTTCCTGCAAACGCTTTGTATGTGATCTTACTGGAGGCAAAATATACAGAAAGTTCAGAGAGATTTTTTTACCCCTGACGCAAAAAAGAGGGTGAAACCCCAGAAGGAACAAAAAAATTACGGCATCATATTCTCCCCTCCTCCCCTCCTTTCCAACAGTTTTAATTTTTTATGCAAAACAAAATATTATAATGTTATATGAATGTAGAAACATTTTTTGACTATGCACATTTTACAAGATTTTATCAGTTAAGAAAACCAAAGTTTATGGAATTCTGGGACAAGAGTGGGAGATTTTAGAATATCTCAACAAGCTTGTTATCTGCGACCAGAAATGTCATCACTACACTCTGGAAATGTCCATTGGTGCTCCTATCCCCATACTAAATGCCGCCTCAAAGACTGCTTGCTTATTGTGCCGGTTGACATCTGAATGAAAAGCGCTGGAGGTGTTTAGCTAAGACATCTGCAAGCTTTGTATCATTACATGAAACATAGTGGAGGTACGGCCTTCTTGCTGTGAGGATGAGCAGTTGTCTGATGTGTACGCGCAATGTCTTTGAGCCTTTGACCCGCTTGTGTATGTGTTTACTTCCGTTCCATTGCGCCTAAGGGAGGAAACACTTTCATCTGCTTGCTTGTGACGTCACACATTATTGCCAGTCAACGTTGCATAACAAAGTTGTCTTCCCTGATTTCATGCAACGTCAGTTTAATGTTCAAGGCCGCCAACATGCCAGGGAAAATTAGCAAATTCGTTTCACAAATGTGAATCATGACTGTGTGGGAGGACAAGGTTTTGAGAACGGGATACTTAAAAGCAGATGTGCAAGACAGAAAAAGAAGCTTCCACTTCCGTTTTTTTTTCTTTTCATCGTTAGCATTCTAGCAGGAAGTTCATGGGGAATAAACACTGCAACATTACCACGTTTGTATGACTGCGGATTCCCGTGACAGAGCTCTGCTCTTTGTTTAAGAAACAGAGGATCACGGTTGGTGACTGTGACTTCATAAAGGTTACAGGCCTGTAATTGTACTTTCACTTTGTGGTCCTACTTTTCACGTTGTGGTCCTACTTTTCACGTTGTGGTCCTACAACTTAGAGGGTATATTTCATCTCCCCTTTTCCCTCTTTTGTTATGCCCTGCTTCCAGTAATAAGGGCTCCAGGGGGGAAAGTTTGATATCATGGGAATCTGTGTCCATTTTACTTTATTTTACCAGGCACTATTTAGCCCTGGGCTGGAACTGCCAGGTCAAGGATGTGCTCAGGCAGAAGGAGGGGTTTGGCATTGACCAGTGAAAAATGTAGGGTCTATTTACAAATAGCAACCAAGCTCAAAATTTCAATGGGCTTGCTAGGGTTGGGTAAGTCTTAAAATTTGGGCCACATAATAGGCTTCAATCTGGTATGGGTCTGGGTGAAAGCTAAAACTTTGGGTTCAGAGGGCAGCTCAAAATGTTAATATAGCCCATAGAGGAAAAAAGGGTCCAATCCTATTACAGGTCTGTAACCTAAAGAGGGCAAGCTGATGTGGATATTATTGCCTGATACAATTTGCTCTCTTTAGTTTATAACAAAATCTGAGGCTGTCCAAATTCAAGGACCATTAAATAGACAGCGTAGGTAAGGCCAAGTCTTCTGCACAAATTCTATGAGCTATCTCCCTTCCCCCTTCACTCCCTTTCCTCCTAAAAAAAATGATCTGTATGCTACATTGATTTGCCGCTTACAAAGAAAAATGAACAAAGTGCATAGACTTCACAGTCTTTATTTTTTTGGCTGTCAGCCTAAAGTGAAGCTATTAATTAACGTCATCTTTCTGCTCTGGCTTCAGTCATACTTTATGTTTGACACACCTGACCCATGTCACGGTTGCTAAATTCAGATTCACAAGGGAGAGCCAGGATGTTGAGAGATACTTCTCTGCCTTCAGAATTCCACTGACAGATTCATAGTTTTAGGCACACCTGCAAATACTTCATGGGAATTCTCCAAACACACATCTGTTCACTCAACCACTCTCGAACATATACAAAAACATGAAGTTGGAGAAGAAAAAATACGAGCACAACACAGTAAAAACAAGTTTGCATTTCTACTATGAATTTATTCAAAGCTCAACTGAGGGTTCCTTCACTGAAAATAACGACTGAAGAACCATGCAGTTTCTTATTTCACCAAAGATAACAAACTATATACTAATAAACAGGGAGAGAATTTCATATGCTACTCTGAGAATCTTGACATACTCTGTCCTCGATACGCTATCGAATGTTTAAATCTTACACCTGGTACATACACTAAACAGTTTACAACTTTCACCAAGCCCATGAAATAAGCTCAACGTAACATAAACATTTTTCTTACCAAGTAAAAATGTGCTTAATAATTGTGAAATATTATTTTTAGCCGATCAAATTTTGGTTCCTTCTTTTTCACTTTCTTGAGTGAAGGCAATTAACGCGTAATCATGTCAAGATTGCACCGAACGCGTCTTAGGTGCGAGTAAGAAGACACTAAAGGAAGTGGGTAAATTTGATAATATTTGAAGTTCTGATAACTTTTGGACTCGTACTTGCGCTGCTCGTCTGTAAATATGCAGCTGACATAAATATTTGTATGGAGTTGTAAGGCTTCAATGCTCCTAATAAAAGAGAAATATGAGTGTGAACAAGTTGACACCAGATTCAGCCGCAGCTCATTGATAGTGCATCATGGCTTCACATACATCAGGCATGTGACCGAATTATCACGTGACTTTTATGTTTTCTTGGGATTGCACTTCAGTATGGTAGTTATATCTGTGCTAGAAAAAGTTAATACCTGCACTAGCACTACAGAAAAATCATAACACACCACAACCTCCCACTTTCTCTGCTCCCCATACACAAATACTGTATACACAAAAATTAATATGAATATTCGATGCTGTCTAAGAATAAAGTTGGGACCCCGCATGTAAAATATGATATATGTATACGTCTTTTTCTTGTGTGAGACATATGTCCTTTTTCATGAGCCATATACTATTTTCTTTCATAACATAGATCTACATCATATTCTTCCATAACATAGATCTACATCATATTCTTCCATGAAACATTCATTAACTTGTCTTTCTCTTTTTTAATGAGGCATATATCTTTTACATTTCCGATCTTTCTCTCCGATATCCATTTTTCTATCATGAACACCCTGTAAGTTTTCGGTATCCACTAAAAAAAAACGTAAGACATAGAGGTAACCTCAAAGATATATGTCATTTTTCGAGACATCACCAATGGCAAGCCTAAACGCTTGATGAGCGGCGTAATCCGTGATAATGGCATGTACATAAACAGCGAGTATCCGAAGACAACAATCCAAACAGACTTGCCACACATATTTCGGAGTGAAAATGTGCTATCAATACAACCACTTGTACATGAAATGGCATCCTTTGGCAGGAAGAACTCACACCATATTAGAGGTGTCTGGCGCCAGAGCAGGCATCATGAACGCCATTTACCAGTTACTTTGTTCACCTCACTACGGATGAACAAGCAGAAAAAACCATATGTTGTTTTCATCAGAATTAATTCCAGACCACTGCCTAACAACCCACCACAAGGGGCAAGTCTGATTATTTCGGGATTTTGGGAACCTGAATTCGAATACTTCAAAGATTCGCGGATT
>JAWQUT010000139.1:641699-703272 GCA_033807755.1 Ellobium chinense
CTCTCGTTGCAATCTTCGTAAAGCAATTAATGGTAAACCAAATTAGTAAGACAAAAACAAAACGAAGTAACAATTTATGCACAGGTGCTTGCAACAATTACACGGGGGCTAACAAGTCTCCCATGGGAAATAAATGCCATGGAACAGCCTCTATAACGAGTCATGCTCATGAAAGCGCGCGCTAATGCCAAACACGAAGACGTTGTCGAGTTCTATAATACCCACACGACAAAAAGACACAGACCATGGCAGTAACTGGTTTTTACTCTCATTTCTCCACGCGCGTCCACGCACATTAGCGTAAAACACTCAAGCTGCAAAAACGTTTCAGACGCGTCGTCACGTCAGTTTACAAGTGCTCTATGTCTATTTGGTATAATCCTGGGACTCTCCCAAACTATACCTGGGTCAGTGTTCGGTACAAATTAGGGTTAGGATCCAAGTTAGAAAAGCACAAGGTGCTCCCTGGATACTGTCCAAGGCCTCCTCTAAGGATGCGTTCTGTTCTCTAATCCTGTTCCTAAAACTAATCCAAGTACACTTTGGAAGAGTCCCTAGCAGTTTATTAAATGGACATAGATTACTTGTATACTGAAGTGAGGATGTGTGGAAAGTGAGATTCTTTCAACCTCACTTTGTCTGGATGTCATAGTTCTCATTTACTGTCTTGGAATATTCCTCTGCCCTCGTGGCAGGCTCGGGAACCGTACAGTCTGGATCAATTATCATTAACGAGAGACAGGTGAAAGAAAACGATAAATTAAAGAAAAGAAAACGCAGACACGACGAAGCGAAAATGAATACTGCTCCATTATATTGCGGAATAACCGCACACAGGTTTTTGTTGTTATAATATGACACAACCGATCATTAAGATGAAAAGAGGGGGCGGCCCATAAGCGGAAGTTAGGAATTCACGTACGTAATAAAAAAAAACAAAAACAGCCCTAACTCCCCCTCTGAAATGGAAATGGGTGTCAACGATGATCAGTTCCTGGAGTCTTTAGATTACATTGTGACCTGAACTTCCTTTTTTTTTTTTAAAAGCAGCTGCACACATGTTTCTTCCAAACAATTACTCTATCTGTTTCTCTACATTTAACCGTTTACACCCTTTTAAACTACTGAACAACCTTGTCTCAATCATGAGCTGTCTCGCCCACATGGGCTGAAAGAATCGCGGCAGGAAAAACTTCTTGGCTCTCGTCTTTTACCGAATATTCCTTCCATGCACTGGAACTCACGATGCTAAACCCACGGATGCTCTACATTTCAACATCGGCTTGTTGCCATCAAAATATTACAAGGATGTCACTCGCTTTTCACAAGATTCCCTGGACTTTCTGTGGTTTCACACACAGGTTATAGATAGTTTGTTATAATGAAGTCTGATCAAGAAATAAAAGTAAACACTGTAAGTGTATATATACAGAAATTATGATGAACACAGAGAGAGAATGTTGAAGGAGTTGAAATATTGAAAAAAAAAAGGGGGGGGGGNGGGGGGGGGAGAATTAAAGTTATGACAGACTGCGGATTTTCTATTCTGGCTGTTTCTCAGACTGATATCCCATAGCCTTCTCTGAACGATTTTAATTCTTTAATTTTAGGTAATTTTCTAAAAAATGACATCCCTGATATAAGGAATGATGTGCAAGCCGAAAATTTGCGAGAAAAACATGTTTTAGAATATCTAGCACAACTCACACAGCTTAGTGCAATTCTCCCCCTCCCTCCCTCCAAAAAAAAAAAAACCTGGATGAGGTAGGAGGATATCCAACCATCTTGATACCTGTAAACCAGTGGGCTTAGATATTTACAATTAAATAGTGAGTCTGAACATGGTGCCGATGGAAATAGCGCGGCTGTAGACGGTGCCACACAAGTGGCAACTCAAGATAACAACGGGAGACAAAAATCTCATGACTTTTACTTATGCAGTGCCTGCCGTGATCGCCACCATCGAGAAGACCCATGGCCAACGCGACCATTACTGTGATAAGGACCGTGAGAAATGGCTTTAACGTTCGCATATCGACACTGCCCATCGTCTGAAATGGTTTTAACATCGGGATATCGGCATCGTATCCATCGTCAGAAATGGCTTTTACATCGGCATATCGGCATCACCCAAGAGCGCAAAAATTTTCGAGACAGCGTCACTAAATGCCATATCTGTGCACAATTGCATGCATGGCGGCAAAATTTGGCCCTCTTTCAGTCTGACTGCATTGTAGGAATCCAAACAAACAGCCAAGAGGGGAAAAATGAAGACAGGATGTTTTCATTTAGTTCCCAGGCCAAAAAATTAACGAGAAATCAAAGTCCTGCCTTATCTTCCTTACCAACACCCAGGATAGGTAATTCTAGCGTCAAGATAAGACAACTCGGCGCTCGCCCGCGAACAGTCTTGGCAACAAGGGGCAAAAAACATCCTTCACGAAAATAAAGCACCGCAGCAGGCGTGACAAAGCTAGTTCCAGACCTTATCACAAGATTCTCGCGGGAGTTTTTCCCTTCCTTCTTCTTTCCACAAATGACTGCCTTCAAAGTTAATTTCACTTTCGCTGGATTGACTCATCGGCCTTGCTCTGCTGCTACGGTCTTTGTGAGTGTCTGGGTCCAGATGTGGATCACAGTAGGAAAGGACTCTCCCTAACTTCTTAAAAGAAGCTGTTTATTTTGGTCTCTGAGACGAGAAGGGAGAAGGAATGCTGGATGGAAATGGGGGGAAAAAGCGAAGATGGAAATCTTGAGCAAAAAAAAAAAAAATCTTTGAGGTCCACACTGTGAACTACATACAGTGCACTTCGTAAGCTTTACTCAAGCTATCTTCAGACCAAACCAAACTGTCACGGATGCTACTTCGGAGCAAAACTGCAGTCTCGTCACTTTATAAAACATGTATAGTAAATAATAATCCATTTCTTGCTACTCTATGTACAATTTCTTCCTATCTTGTTATTTCGCTCAGAATACTATCATACTCATAGATCCTGATGGATATCACGGTTTTCACGGTGTCCAATGCAATGAGGCTCTCGATTGTCATGAATACCTGATACTTGCATGTGTATTTACTCTCGGTCACTAGTCTACATTTAGAAAACTGTTCTTAATGTTAAAGCTACACGATCATCCTTCAGTCGATATTACATATCCATAGAGAAACTGCAAATCTGACTACGCAAAGAGATGAAATGAGCGTTATTGCTAAATGTTTGGGTGCAAAGCCAAGCACATGTATCATAAATTATAAATTCTGAATTCACCGGGGTGCGCAGCTCGACACTCACATCGCTCGGTTTTGAGTTTTTCAGATGGTATACACAGAAACTGCAAATCTGAGTGCGCAATGAGCTGCTCAAATGAGCGTGACTGCTAAGTGTTTGCTTGCAAAGCCTAGAGTAGTATAGTATCATAATTTATGTACAGTATATTATGGTACTGGCCTAGGTATTTATATATTATCCTAGGAGAAGTTACAGACATACTGCTAAATAGAGGGTCAATTCTGAATTTTCATTTCCTTTTAAAATCCAGAAATGATCTATCGTATTTATGACTAAGGTCCTTTACCCCTAACTACAGAGACGACGGGTGGCGGTGGGAGTGGGAGTGGGAGTGGAATAACGAGTTGAGAGAAGTGGGCCATACATTTCTGCGCTCTCACACAAACACCTCCTTCAGTTTTGCACGACTGGCTGAGACATTCACGTTCTTGAAAGGGTCACACATTTGATGTGTTTATTAACAAGCGTGTTTTTATTGTTTCAACTCTCAGGTTTACCCAAATATATGCATGGCTTAAACACAATCGGATTGGACAAGGTGAGCCCCTCCTTAAACAAACCCTCTCAGTGTACAAATTCTGTGTACGTCTCTCGCTCTGTCTTACATACACAATCAATTATACACTTGGTTACAGATATACACGGAGCAAAAGAGGCAGGGAGAGATGGTAGACAAGGCAGGCAGGGACGAAAAACAGACATTAATGGCAAGCAGAAAGACAAGCAAACAGGGATGACAGACAGACAGACAGACAGACAGACAGACAGACAGACAGACAGACAGACAGACCAGACAGACAGACAGACAGACAGACAGACAGACAGATAAAGTAGGCAGAACGACAAACTGGCAGCAGGCAGGCAAACAGACAAAAATACAAGATGGGCAGACAGGGAAGACAGGCCAAGCAGGCAATCAGACAGACAGGACTGATACATGGATCAAACAAAAAGGCAGGCAGGAATGGTAGGTAAAACAAAAGCACAGTCTTGTAGACAGACAATCAGCGCAGACAGAAGAAAGACACTTTGAGAAAGCAATCGAGGAGGCAGACAGACAGTCTGTTGTTGACTCTTTAGGTGATGACAATCCTAATATCCCACCTGAAGAGCCGACGCCATTACGACCATCAGCTTATAAATGGCCATCAAAGCAGGAAATAATCCCCTCAGTAAACTAAGGTCTATCTACATCAAAGGAACCCGGAGCCAGCCTCGGCTGTGAAGTCCAGCCGTGATTCGCGGCTACAAGCCGGTCAGCCCCGTAGGTCGCTAATAGGCTCAGCGGCCAACTGACAGATGGTCAGTCTGAGCCCCGGAGACTGAGGGAGCAGCCGAGGTCAGGCTACTCGACGACCCCTGTAGTTATCCAGTGATTAATTGGGAGGGTGAGATACAGGAGTCTACTGACCGCAAGACTCTAGTACATCCGCCAAAAAAGTCGTGTAGCTTGTGTATTGTATAATTATGAAGATACGGCGTTTTTAATGTAACCTGTGACAAGATCCAATTTATCTTAAGAGGGAACCATCTTCGTTTGTTTGAGTGCAATATCGAGGCAAATGCACATATCCGAGTATCGCACTCAGTTGGCGTCACGCTGCTTTCTGAAGTGATACTTTTATATCTAATCATTTAAGATTAGAGAACACGCATGTCTGGTCAGCTCGACCTCCCCTCTCCGGAAAATCTTCGAGGAAATTTAGATTGTGATCAGTGCTTCTTAATCTTTAGCGTACAAGCGTTGAGTATTTTCTTCACTGATAGTTTTGTAACAATTCTAGACGCACCGGAGCCGCACGAGTGTCCCTGATATCACCATTAGCATGTATTTATCGGACCGTGCGTAAAGTGGTGCGAGTTACGTTTATTCTTGAACCAGACAAGAGGAGTGAGAGGACTGAACAATGAACCGTGTTCATCAGGTGATCACTTTAAAGAAGAGATGTCTTTGCAGCATTTAACGATAGTCTAAACTGAACTAGAATTCTCGTTATCATTAAATCACAAGAGCAAGCAGAAAGACATACAAACCAGTGAAGTCACTATGCTCGCCATATTGTCAGGAGAGTAAGCATGGAGAAAACAGTTTGACAACTTCTCTTTACCAGAAGAGGCCAGGGTGAGTAATCTCTTTTAATATCACTACAAGATCTCGAATAGCAGCCCTGTTGTCACTGGAATAAAGAAGTAGAAGGATCTTGTGGGAAGACTTGATATGACGTAACTTAAGTTCTGCTAAGCCGTCTGTTTTGTTGAGTTGTTTTTTTTTCAGTCTTTTTTTTTCCCTCAAGGTAATGACATTTAGACCTAGGTCCATCTGATTCCTGAAGCTGAAACACTCATATAATCACAATGAACTTTACTCCAGCCACGTGGAGAACCAAGCATGGTCAAACGACACACGAACACGGTAAGTAATCTCTCCCATCTACAGTAACAAGCTCCCATCATGACCTCCATTGGACACCCGAGTCACGTTGCTCGCGTGCAGCAGCTGATGCGACAATGACAATCATGACCTGTGGGGGTCAAAGGTCGAGGGCCACCCACGGGCTCGAGTGCCGTCCAAAAGCGGCATGCGCGCTTGATGGATGGACTGTTAATACGCTGGTGCACTAGACAGCACGAGTGCTTCACTGTATGAGTGAACGCAGCAAAGCAGCGATTGTCAAACAACAGCTATGATCAATTGCAGTCCAGCTTAAGAGCGTTCTTAGAGCCCGCATGTTTAGTTCTAATCTGATGCGCTCATCGGCTGCACAAGCAGCTGTACCGGTGCTGACAAGTGTGCGCAGCAGCGAGTCGAGAAACCGGCGCTGCGCAACATGCCAGCAAGAGAAATAATGAAGATCTGCAGGGAAAAGTCAGGAATGTTTCCCCTTTGTGGAGGATGATGGATAGTTGGCATGCCGGTTAAGAGCTCTTCAGAACGACGGTGGAGAAGAAGAAGACGCGGCACGAGACCACTCGAGACTGAAAGGTGTAGGCGAATTGTATCTGCTCATATTGCAAATCGTCTATTTTAAAGAAAAAAAATATGTTTTTGGTACATGATCATACTGCCGGTGTAAGATTATAGCTTGATCTCCCCCCCNTCAAAATTACAAGAGATAAAATGACTCCCTTTCGTGACATTTGACTCTTCCACTTTTTGCATATTTTTTTTTTCTAAAGATCGCGATTATTTCTCTGCACTTTTGCACCGTTCACATATATGGAAAAGAAAAAAAAACCAACACGTTCATTATTTCACAACATATTTTGATCCCGCGAGGAGGGGGGAAGGGGTGGACAGGAGAGGGTCATTACTTCATGGAATATCTTGACCAGAGAGAGTCAAATTCTACGGGGGCTCAAAACGTAATGCTACACCGCAAATTATCCATATAAGGTCGAGGGCAGAATGTGCACTAAAACTTATCAAAGCAACGGTCAGGACAGCTTCCTAATCACTGTGATAAAAGTGTAAATTAACGGTATTTTGGATTTCGATGTTGGCTTGAGATCAAGTCAAGACCTCATGATACAAATCTCTCACTGGGTCGAGATTACCGTAATGAACACGGTTTAGTGATAGATTAATTTGTTTTCTGAATACATTTTGATTATCTCTTTCGCTACGTATGACGTGCATGCACGTCCTTACCCCTTGGTTCAAACTGTTCTTCAACGCAAAGAAACAAATTTGGAAGTAGCGTTTTCGTGTGGGCTACATATCAGACTTCCCCCTACGTTAGAGCGCTCCTATGCACAAGCCAATGAAATCATGGAAATTTAGTGACATCGGTATTTGAAAATTATTATGTAATGAAGAGGTTTATAATTTACACGTATTGGAGGCAGTAATAAATGCACAGTTCATTCCCGGATTCCAAAGTCAACAATTATGAATGACAATCATATTTTTCATTTTTGGAGTAAGATTTTTGTTTTTTGGACAAGGTCGGGGCGGCGTCCCTGTAAACTTGCCAGAAACCAACTTGAGACAGTCTGACTCCCGATGCGTGGAGTGATGTAATCCATCTTGAAGTCTCCAGGGAGCCACATAAAAGTCTCTTGTAGTTAAGAGCTTGAGTAAGCGGTTCCGTCGTTCTGTAAGACAGATCTAGATCACGTGACTCGTTCGTGTTGACGTGTACAACAAGACTTAATTGTTTATACGATCCTAAACGCCAACAGAGACAAATTGTGCCCTAGATTCTTTCAAAATGTCTGTCTGAAACGTCTTTCGATATCTGCATGGTCTCAATACTTGACATTACGACACAATTATGCTTTTTCATAACGCACGTTTCACTGCAAGCACGTATTAATTACAATGGCACTTTCAAACTGAGTATCCCAGTATATACGATATATCTGATCTTGTGTTTGGTACGAATTTCACATGTACGGTTTCATATTATTCTATCATCTTATTATTCAAGAAGACTCCGATAATAAGCACAACGCGATAATAGGTATATTTTATTCCATGCACAGAGGCATACTTAATATCGAGGTTGGACTATGTCAGTCTCCGTTTCTATCAGCAATGAAACAATCTTTCAGCTAGACTATCTTTGCTTTGTCACAACGGTCTTCACTTGCATTTCTTGATGTTTCAACACTTTAACTATTTTGTAAGTGTAATTTTCACACAGCAACCTAAGATCTGCTAACGGCAGGTGCAATGTATGACTTAGTTATTAATTTAAAACGGTTAGTTACTGACTGAAAGGAGATATCAACTGACCAATTGATTCTCGCACGCCGTCTCACATTTTCCCCCCGCCTTTGTTTCTCCCATTATTTTTCTCAGCGTGAACCAAAACACCGAAAGAGCGAAGACCAGCCAAAGAAAAGTGACTATTTTCACGAGCATTCCACCCTTCAGCACTGCAGGGTACCTGCTGGTGGGTAGCCTCCCAACGCCTGTACTCTCTCGCACTCTTTCTCTCTCCTACCTTTGCTTTGACCATCAAGATAGTTTATGTACTTAGCACTTACATTTTTCAACATGGCACGGCAAGAAAAACTTGGCTGTGATAAATGACGGGGCTGGAAACAAAACAGAAGGCCAGCAAAATGTGCGATAAAGCTGTCAGCTCCTCTCGGACCATGCATGCAGTCACGGAAGTACAAACAACTTGCTCGACGGAAGTTCTTTGGCATACCAGAATCCACCATCCGGGCCAGCATATCATATCCGCGAACCCCTGGGATGCTAGAAGCGATTTTTTTCCTTATTTTTTTCGGGAAGCTGGATGAAAAACCTCAAACCTTATACTTAAACCTGAGGAAGTTTGCGGTCCTTTATCCTTTGCAAAAAATTACCAAAAAAAACCAAAACACTTTTATCACCCAATCTGGTTGGTTGCAGAGGAAGGGGTCCGGGTCAGTAGGTCCTCTTTTGCTTTCTCTAAAGCTACCAGAAAAAAGTCAATGCCGGACACATGATAGCCACGACGACTACTACGTACCAGACCATTCTGGTGAACATCCTGAGGTTTGAATAGTGGAAGAGAATGTACTTCTCATAAGGATGTGCCTCTTAGTAATAGTATACGGAGTTATTTTGGTTGCGTGCAGAGGGTGAAGGCGAGGAGTAATGATCCTTCCCATCACAGTCTCCGCTCCTTTCTTCTACAGCTGCAAGAAGAACCTGACTGCTGGACATCTAATAGTCATGATGACTGCAATGTACCAGACTAGTCCGGTGAACACGCTGTGCCTCGAAGTATCGACGTGTCGAGAATGCACTCCATTAGTCCATGCAAAGAAATGCCTTCGTAATAGTATACCGAGATATTCTGGTTGCTTCGGGGGTGAAGGTGGGAAAGTTGGGGTTCCGAGTAATGATCCTTCCCAGCGAGGTCTCTGTTTGTTTCTTCCAGCTGCCAGAAGTACCTGAGTACTGGACATCTAATAGCCACGATGACTGCTATGTACCAGACAATTCTAGTGAACGCCCTGTACCTTGCAGTATTAATTTCTTCGAGGTTCTTCTTGTAGTTTTTATTTTGTCTGTGCTGTGCCGGTGTTTGATTTCTTTGTTTTATCTGATGGTGGATAAGCCCAAAAATGCGGGAGAAATGGGTGAGCACAAGAGGACAGATCTAGAGGAATGCGAAGGGGAGACGCGTCTTTTCTATTGAGATACTAGGACTGCGAAGACTTTGACGCATGATAGCAAAGGCTGAGGTTCGAACTCTCCATTCCAGTCAAATGATATTATTACCACCACCACCACCACCACCACCACCGCAACAACAACAACAACAATAACAGCAACAACAACAATAAAACAATAATAACGACTACAAAGGAACACCTGGGATCAAGACCTAGTGTATGGCGCAGCCTTCTTCGAAATCAGAAATCTAAAGGGCGAAAATGCTGAGTTTTATGCGACGGTGATTTTTTCCTTTAAGGACTTCTTGTTTCGCTCTTGGCAGTTCACATATTCTGTCTAGCATATTATCCTAATCAGGCCGAGAACAAAAAACTAAAACTTCATTCAGTGCAAATTTCTGTGCAGCTTTCTTTGGCAAATGTACGAGCAACCTGTTACACGACAGAAAACCTATAACCTACAGAGATGCTGGTCTCAGCGAACATCTAGCAATGATAACACTCTATGACTCAAAAGAACATGTAACAAAGGCAACCAGTTCCGTTGGATGCAGGGAAACGTGCGTATACCTTTCTCCTCGTAAAATGTTAAAGCTGATGGAAGAAGTAAAAAAGTTCTCCTCTGAACACAATCTCAGCCTTCTCCACCTCCTCCCCCCCCCCCCCCCCCCCCCCCCCCCCCCCCCCCCCCCCCCCCCCNCATAATTTCCAAAATTCGGGCCAGGCTGGCCCATACAGTATGTTTATAATAATAATGGCAATGTGTTTCTAGGCTGTATTGACGATAAGAAGTTTTTAAAAAGACATGACGTTATAAGAGAAATTCTGGGTCAAGAAAGAAGTGTGGCACCGTCAGAGGAAGCAAAAATGATTTACTATGCCGTAAATACTGTGTTCCAGGTTGAGAAAATGGCCGGATCGTCCGTTATGTATAGAAACAGCCTCCAGGTCACTCTTCGCGTCTGAAGCTGCTCTCGCTCTATATTATGTATACATCAACCACGACTAACTGTTTTGCACATGGCAGTCTGGGTGACAGATGGTACATCACACCACTGTTTAGACTGCCCTACGACAATGTTTATAGTAGCCGACACGGTCTTCAGGGACCTGCAGGTCACATAAAAAGATTGTTTTCACTACTGACGGCTCTTAGCTCTTAACCTCCTCTGTGCTCTTGTGATTTCTTCTTTCCTTCTCCCCATCACCCCTTTCCCCAATCCATTTGTACATGTCAACGGCCAAACATCAAAATGTTCTCTCAGCGTTCGCTTGTTTGGAGGCTTCTTTTGGTATCTGAAAACATCTGTTTGAAAAACCACAGACATATTTCTGTGTTCATTAGTTCAAACTTGACAGACTTTGCTTTGAAAGGAAGTGAATCAATGCACTCTCCCATCCTACCATCTGCCAAACATTAAAATGATCAGCTTTCAATTATGTTGGACGCGGCATTTGGTGCAAGTATCAGAAAATGCCTGCTATTATTTGGATAGCCATATTATTGTGTTCACGACTTCGAACTTGAAAGGTCAGGCAATGAAGTGAGAAGGAAACGTGCGATATGTCTTGGTTTTCATTTCTTTATCGAATGTTACTAATCAACCGCTTACGCCCATCCTACTGCTCACAATATTATCCACGTCAATCGTATGTCCAACTAAACACCCGGTTTCATGCTCAATGTCAAAGACGTTCTATTCACCCTCCCATGACATTCTGTTCAGGTCAAAGATCATCCAATTACATGTTATTATTAAAATATCAGTGTCACTTCCGGTATCATCCCAGTGGAGACAGGGTCTATTCACCAAAGGGAACCAAAAGTCTCCATGATCGTTTCGAGAGTAGGGAACCACTTTCCAGGAAAAAAGAAGAAACTGATTACGTTTTGAATTTCTTGCCGAAGAAAGATGAGCTTCGAGGTGAAATAAACAAGAATCATTCTGCATCAGTGTCTTTTGCCACTTTCAGGATTAGCTGCGCAGTCTGATGGTTATGTGATTCATTTTTTTTCTGATAGCTAGCTTTTAAGTCTAGAAGCTGCGTTTCGAATTTGGTCTATTTCGGTGGAAGACAGTATCGTATCTACTCTCGCAAAGCGGAAAATGACGATTCCAACTACAACAGTCTTGAAAGCAAAGTATTGTAACTTTCAAGATAGTCTGAAATGCACTTGCGATACTTTTTATCTCTGAAATTAGCATTCACTCGCAGGAAATTTAAACTGACGATTTCCATTTCCGGCTTTTCCAAAACTAAAAAGTAGAAGGCGGAAGAGGTTGAGATGGAGGACCAGTCTCACTGGAGACAGCCCGGCACCATGTTGTTTGTACCAACACTCAAAGGACGTGTAAACAGTACGACCATTGGCACCCAGTAAAAGATTACGGACTTGGGAGATTTTAGTGATTCAGCGGTGCCCGGCAGAGCACATGGCCTGGCCATGATTGGTGACTGCGATGAAAACTTTATTGCTATCGGCAACACCAGTAAAGATTTTATTTACCCGGAAAAAAAGGACAGATAATCTTTCCGTTACATTTCGTCTGGCAACGCCAATGTGTGGTGTGTATCTGTAATAACTACTACTTTCGCGCGGACTCTCCATGTCTGAAAATCTTGTAGAGATAACGGAGGATCCCAGAGGTGGTGGATGAAGGACTTGGTAGGGCTGAAAGCTTGGATCAAAGATATACACTGATGTAATTTAGCGTTTCATTCTGGCTGAGCGGCGCCAACTGTAGTATATCTTGAGTGACACAAACCATTTGGTTTTCTTTATAGTGTATATATGCCCACCACCACCATATTTCTTATTTCCTCCAGTCCAGACCTGAATCTAGAATCTCGTGGGAGATCTGAATTCTTTTCTCAAAGTGGTGACCGGAATCTCTGAGACGCACAGAGTGATAATAGTGGCCCATGCAAGCTGCGATGTAGCTGCATGACGCATCAGAACCGTATGCTTTCCGCTGGGTTATCGCTAGCGCTTCTGATGTGCGCAGTTTGTGGAAAAAAAATAGCTACGGCACAACTCGGAACAACAATGAAGAAACAAGCCTCAATATGTGTTATTCAGCCTCCCAAACATGAGCGCTTAATCCAGACCGTTAGACATATCAAAAGATACTTCTATATCAAATTCCTTAAATGCTCAGATCGTGACTCCATGTTCCAAATGTTGTCATAAGCTCATCCTTGGGGTGTAAACACGAAAAATTAAAAAAAAACAACCCAAAACACCGCCCTCAACATGGTGTTGTTGATCCGGACACCCGGGTCAAAGCAGTGCACCAAGTCACCCCTCAGACACTCTCTACTTGCGAGTATGACAAGCACCCCCTGCATGAGCGACAGAAGTTTCTACTCAAGATGGAGCGAGAACGATACAGAATAGATACCAGACCTTCGTCATCAAGAGGGCATCACCTGCTGGTTCGTGTCGACTCCCACAGGCCACTTAACAGCATTAAGTACAAACGCCTGATAAGTATGTTTCAAATTCGAATGAACTTAATACTACTCTATAGATCAAGCACGGTACTTAGCGGAGGCTTCAGCTAAACCAGAAGTTTCTTAGGAATCCTCTTTGTAAAAAGCTGTATTCTAACAAATCATTTCTTAAAAAGTGTATTTTTTTTTCTAATTTCAATAGTCATATTCGAGTTTGCAAAGCTCATCCTAAACTTGTAGCTATTCAGTATTGTAGATGGAGAATGCCCACATAAAAAAAAAAAAATGAAAAAGATCTAGAACTGATTCAGACAACCTGAATTCTAAGTGGCGCCACTGGTCGCATTTTTCGAGAATCACGACCAAGCACGTGTAACGTGTCTACTATGTAAGTTAGAGTGCTCGAGAGTACTGTCGAGTCCTAAGGCTGTAAATAAGTGCGAGGGCAAGATTAAAAAGTGACGTGCTGCCAAGAGTGAACAGAAACAAAAAAAAAAAGCTTTGCGCGCTCACATGAGTTAGGATGCAAGCACTTGCAGTTTTTGTATCCGAGGTTGGATGGAATAATCATCCCGATTTCTCAAACAAGAACTCAAGCCTAACGCGCTCTCCTAATGAGTTCACTTACAGGGGATATGATTTCTCCAGTCACTCTTGAATAATTAATTAAAAAACAAACAAAAGTTCACCATTCTCTGAGTGCAATCACGTTGGTTCTTATATACCAACGACCGTTTCTCGGTACCGACTCAGGTAAGTGACATTTCAGTTACCTCAAAAGTAATTTATGAAGTTTCAGGGCACTGGAGATCCAACCGTAGTAACTGATCCAGCCTATTTTTCTGGTACAAAAATAAAAAGTGTCCGGTTTTCTTGGTGTGTGGGGAAAATAGAGGAAATGGGNTGTGTGTGAGTGTGTGTGTGTGTGTGTGTGTATGTGTGTGTGTGTGTGTGTGTGTGTCCGTGTGTGTGTCCGTGTAAAAATATGGGTGAGGGTATAGTGATTCATCTAATCTTGAACAAGGGACACTAAATAAAGCCAACGAAAGAACGAACGAATAAACGAACACAAACCTTTCTTGTAATCGTCTAACAAAAACTCTTTAATAGGCCTTGTTTTGCTTTCCTTACTATGCACAGAACTCACCTTGCATTTTCAGACGAATCTATTTGTTCTATGTACCGAGTAGGCCGATATCTGAATATCATGGGACCGCTATACTCAGCTTTGAAGCTTAAACTATCGATTCCATTTCGATTCTGACGCTCGGGATAGGGTTTCCATTCCTTTCAATATTTTGGCATTTGCGGTCAGACAACCTGTCGCAATCAACATCTAAAGCGCGAATATTCAAGTGGTAATAACTCTGGAGTTTGAGTTCTGAAATCAACATCAAAGCACCCGAGTATTGAAAATATCGATACTCAGAAACGATACTGCCCATCACTAACCTTATGGCGTTCTGACGCTTCCTTAACAAACTAGATAAAACTTCCATATAATACAATGACTGATGAGACACGCCTTCCGACAACAAATCCCATAACTTCTCCGCATATACGGTAGTTAATAACTACATCCTCCTATTAGGTTCTGACCTATCAGCACACGCATGAAACTCGCTATCGTTTAAGTGACAAGCTATGACAGGCGCACGCCGTGACCAGGAAGGCTGTATTACAAACGAGATCCACTCACAAGTTACAGCGATATGCATTTCAGTAATGTCATGCCAAAAGGTATACTATCAGTAAAGCCTAGAAATGTTAGGTATATTTATATCAAATACACAGATCAATCGTTTTCAAAGATGAGACTCTAGGCTTTCGTTATGTCGCTTAATTTCTGAGAAATGGCATCTGAATAATGTGTGGCTCTAACATAAACAATGCTGATATGAAGGAGAGATTTTGAATTCTACCTTACAGAGAGAGAGAGAGAGAGAGAGAGAGAGAGAGAGAGAGAGAGAGAGAGAGAGAGAGAGAGANCAGACAGACAGACAGACAGACAGACAGACAGACACAGAGAGAGAGAGAGAGAGAGAGAGAGAGACGACAGTCGGGTAAAAAGTGGGGAAATTTTAGAATGCGTTGTCACTTATTCAGTGTTTCAAGTTCAAAAGCATACCATCTCTGAACAAAGAAAATATTCTAAAGTTAGCTTCCTGGGATTCCATATTAGGAAACCTAAGGGCAAATCATACAAACAGTTTCCTTATGGGTATGTTCTCCGACACGCACATTATGAACATCTTTTTCACAAAGTTAGCGACATCTCGAACACTTTACAGAGTTTAATTTAATAGCGAGATACGAGTAGATAACCTCCCAAAAAATACTGCTAATATGCTTAATACGAAATATCAAGAGTGCCAATGACTCTTCTATACTAAGTATGTTCAAGAGCAGTTTGTAAAGTAGTGTTTAAGACGCGGACAACGTTAGACCAATGGAAACAACTTAATTTCCCTTGACCCCACGCCCACGGCCCCTTTTCCAGTGACAAGGCTCACTCTGGCCTGGTGGGCAGCTCTTGACATGGTACTCACGTAGATCAGTGTCAGTGTCATTTACACATCTACCTTTACCACTGGTTTACGAACTCCAAATGGGAGGCCTAATCTGGACTATGACGCTCCTGACTTCGCTAGTCAAGAGCCATGGCTAATTGACCAAAAGAAATAAAAAGTGTTAATTACATTGCTGCTCGGAAGTTTTATGCCACTTAAGAGTCCATCTCGAGTGGTTCTAGGGCAAGGGGTAACTGACCAGTGGAGGTGGTATAAAGAGTGTAACAATTTCGTTAACAAAATGCCTAGCACTTGATCAGAACAATGGGAGAAAAGGTTTTTGACTTTACAGAGCAGCAGAGAGGAAAGAGTGCATTCATCAAGGATTCATATCAGAATCTAAGTTTGCTTTTTCCTAAACGAACGTATGTTTCGGTGGGTTTTTTTTTGTTTGTTTTGAAATTCATAATTATATAATCTACATCTCCCCTGATAAAACAAATATGATCGGATTAAGTTCCATCAATGTCTATGTCCTCCTTGCATTTTAATCCCCAAGGCTCAAAACGGTCATTCTAAGCAATATTTTTCAGTTTAAGTGGTCGATACTTGTATCGTTGAAAGAGGTTGATGTGCCTTCGGACATAGTCTAACTGTTCTGTTTTTCACAAAGGTTTGAACAGATTTTGAGAAGACAAAAATATAAGCTGTATTCGACTCTTGGCATAGTATAAGCTGTATTCGATTCTTGGTACAGTACCGAGTTAGTATGTCTTTGCTTTCCTCTCACCCTTCCAATAAAAGAGAAATCAAAATGTGCCACATTTAGCACTCTAGCTGTAGACAACTCCCAGTCTCCCTCCGTGTGCAGCTCAAAGCTATTTACTGGTGATCCAGGTACTTATGTAGTCAGGGAATGTCCATTTGAGTGAAGTAGCCTCTCACCTAGCGCCATCTGGACAATGTCCACCACCAGCTCTGACCACTATTTAGGCAGGGATTTAATTGGCCAGACTAGTGTAGCCTGGGCGTTCACTTAACTAAATGGCTGGCTGGAGCAACAACAAAGGCGTTTATGGCACGCCCTGAGAGCAGCTTGGAAGTGCTTTGGTATGTGAATGTATGAGTAAGAGAGAAAGAGAGAGAGAGAGATATATAGTCTATATATATATAGAGAGCGAGAGAGAGACCTGGTAGGTTCAAACATGGGCAAGACAATTAGCACACTCTATACATCTCCCTCTCTCTCTCTCTCTCTACCACCACCCCCTTTCTTTCTTTCTTTCTCTCTCTCTCTCTCTCTTTCTCTCTCTCTATCCCCCTTCTCCCTTCAGGAAGTCTTACTGACGTGTGTGCGGACAGTTTCCAGGTGCTAAGATGGTATGCCAATTTGAGGCAAGATGCAACAGATTATACAATGCACATCATGCATTATCTAACGATGTCATGTGCTGGCTTCAACAAGCTTTAATAACTTATCAGGGCTGCCCCAGGTTTCTGTTTTAAGCTCAGTTTTCTGTGCAAATTGTTAGATACATGATGACTTAATGACGAACATGTCTTGTTCTTTGATGTATTGATGTGGTATGGCAACACCAGGTAAACAAAAGCATGCAAGATGGTGAAGAAACTTTCTCGCTCTTCATCTTTTCTTCTTTCTCTCTGACTCCCTCTCTCTCTCTCTCTCTCTTTCTCTCCCCCCTCTCTCTGCCGCCTTGTGTTTCTCTCCCTTTCCTCCCGTGGAAGTGACAGATGCACTGTCATTTCATTACACGAATCTTAAAGCTGAAGTAACGTAAATGACGTATGGTGGAAGTCTGTGCCAGGAGGTTTCAAGTCCCTATGTCGAGCCAATATACTGTTAGGAGACACCTACAAAAAAAACCACACACACAACAAACTCACAGACACACTAAATGTTCACGCTCTCGAAAGCAGGAAACATACAATCGACCCCACTTAATAGCAGCACGGATAACTGCAACTTCCTCGCAATCGCAATAATTTTTACATGGCAAAATGGTATGTACACTTCTGTATACAAGTCACTGGATAGTTACAACTTTTTTCCATGCTCCCAAGAAGTTCTGATTACACGGAGTAGACGGTATTATCTCAACATGAAAGTGGCAAGGATACTAATGTCTATTGGTAGAAGAGCTGCCAAGTAGCGACTAAAGTGACACAAGTATACAAATTTGTTATTGCAGAGATACCATGTATATAAAACTGGAAGCGGAACATACATAAGATGTTCACTCAATCGCCGCCTCTATCCTTTCCAGATTCTTTACGTTTATGTTTATTATCTACCGAGAGTAACGGCTGCACTGACACTCAATTAAATGAATTAAGTACATCAACAATATACATAGTACATTTCTTTCGTGGGTCGAACTCTTGTGCAGTGAGACAAAACACGTTTAAATTGCCATTAAACTCTCCTCAACCTCAGATAGATTTCTCAATGATCAAATGCCTAAAAGGTTGATGAAGCCAATAGAATTAGAGCCAAGTATTTTCTCTACAAACTTCTTGGACAAAACTATGAGCTGATAATGGAGAAACTTGGCGGCGGTGTGAAGTTTCCTGTGCCTACATGTTTGTTACATTAGGTCGTGAGTTCTTTCAATCCGATACGCCTGTCATTGTATCTGATCCTGAGAGCCGCACCAGGTGAATGTTGCCTTAAGAAACATCCCTGCTCTAACAAAGCTCTCGGGAGTCATGAGCCAGTTTCTAGGAAGTAGCCAGTCTACAAGGAGCTAGTTGAATTTCGATATTAAACATCTCAACCACAGGTACATGTTATTAGGTATGAATTTCAAGTTCAAGTTCAAAGCTTTATTTAGGCTAGAATATCACAGGCACATTTTAAAAAAAAAATTCAAGTGGACTTCGATAACAATTACACCTAGAAACCAAATAGTGCATACTTTTTCTAAACATAAATACATACTTATGAAAAAGTGGTGCGGGGGATCTGCTTCAGAGAAAGACATCCCGTCAAGAAGGACTGCAATATTTTCCTTCTTGCCACTCTAAAGAAGTTTATCTACAAGTAGAATGAGATGTGATGTGTCCTTCTGCATCTTTCACGGGAAGGATTTGAATCCACAACTCGCACACTGTTCTCCTTCAAGCAAGCTAGAAAAGTCTTCTAAACTCTGTCTCGCCTGTCTTTTTCTCGGATGTTGCCCTCTTACTCAAGGTATAAATAATTTCGGCGGCACAAAGACTCCAAAGACAGCGACCAACAAACTGGTTGCTTTTTCATACTTCACAATTTTCAGGTTAATTTCAAAGAACGACCCACATTTTTATTTCAGGCAGAGGAACCAGCACGGAAAACACAAAGGGTCTCGTTCGATGCCGCTAGACGGCATGTCACATGTCAGTATTTACTTTTCTTAACATTCCTTAGCATCGATCATCGTATGACCGCATGTAGAATAAGATTTATGCTGCCCGGGCCAGGAGTGGATCTCGCATCAAACCTTTGCCTTTCTCTCTGCTGACATCGCACAACGATGCAGTTCCTCGTGAGTCCTGTACGCTGAGACGAACAGCTTGCAGCCCTCGCGGTTAACACCAAATGGAAGTTTGATCCTCCAGATGATGAATCAGATGCCTCAAGGCATGTCATGACCAACGAGTTCCTCAGCTGCTTATTCCAGGTGAACGGTGTCGTTTTTGGTCCTGCTCTAATAACAATGCGGGATATCCGAGGGGAAAGTGGTAATATGGGCTGTGTGAGAGAATGTGAAAGCGTGATATCATTCCCTTCCAAGTTTACTTTTCTGAATTGAATATTCCAGTTCAAATCAACAAAAATGCTCGTTAACAAGACGCTGATGGTTCGCAACAAAATTCACAAGCTTACGCACTGCCCCAAAGTCAGCGGAATGTTGATATCAGTCCCGGTTGAGAGAATGCTGAGCGACAAAGATGGTGAAAGAAAAAATGAGAGAGAGACAAAATGAGAGAAAGAGAGAAAGGGAAGGAAGAGCGAGCGAGCGAGAGAGAGAGAGAGAGAGAGAGGTGGGGGTTGNGGGGGAGAGAAACACGGGGAGAGAGAGAAAGTAACAAGGGGGAGGGAACCACTTCACAGATTCTGGTATGCTTTGCCTGCATGCCAGTGGTATTCAGCGCCTAGACTTGAAATAGTAACGAGCTGCACACAAACAGATCTTATCAAAGAGATCAAGATGATATGGAAATTCGGCAAAGGCAAGCAGTATAGCTGTGACATCTTTCTGCTGAAAATCCTCTCTTCAGATCTCTATCCTACATGTTGTAGGGCAGAATCTCAATAACCAGGCGCCAAGATGGCACTAGATGATACACATCAACACACGTCAAGCAGAAAATTAAGTTATCTTTCAAGTCATGACGACATGGCAAATAGCATGTGCAGCAACCAAACCAGAAGACATAATACCAATAAACGTCAAACACCTCAAAGGCCAATCTGCCCCTACGCACAACAACCCCACCCACAGGTGCAACAGTTGCAGCTGAGCGGAAAATTGCAACAGGCTAGGGCCCCCTGCTGTCTCAATGTGCAAACAGTCATAATGCGGTATGTGTACTTAAAAACTAGTCAGTGATCTCCCCTTGTGCGCTGCTAATTTCCGCTTATCATCTGGACCAATCACATGTCTTAATTAAGCGGATTGCAAGGCGCTCGTGCGTCCATTCCACGACTCTGGTCGAGCAAATCATGTTTACCTTGTACTTAGTGTCTTATCATGTGGTCAAACAGACACTCTGGGTAGACTTAAGGATCTTTCACACACCAGAGTGCGCCTAGGCCAACAGTAAAGTTGAAGAGCACAATGCCTTGACCTACCAAGAGTTGCTCAGACTCTGTAAAACGTTCTGCAAATGCTCAGATTCCACCTAAATGTTCACAATTATCACCTGAAGAGTGAGCCTTAATCAATTTCAGCTATGTCCAAGGCATTTTAAAGGCATACACTTCTAGCAAATGGACAAGAAACAAACACTTCATTATGTAAAGCCAAATAACAGAAGGTCTAGTCTTAATAAGAAGAGCCCATCACTTCGTGAAATGGGAATTTCAAGTCAGTGTATCAATTCAAACCATCCAAATCTCATTATTTTCGACAGGAATTCTTCTAGATAAATCGCAACGAATCCTCGATTATATAATAAGATGATATAAACAATTCTTTCTACCGCCTTAAAGATGATCTCCAGAGCCTTTCCATGCCTCAAGATGATCTGCATCTGCACGGGGAAAAAAACCAACACGTCCAGGTGTGTCAGATGTGAACATGTCTTAAGAGACCCAGTACCAGACTCTGGTCAGCAGAAGAGCAGCGCGGAAGCCACAAAACTGTGTGGACTGAAAACAAAGGGGCCGCTATTTGGTCATGTGATCTTGTTTACATATCAGGGATACCATGTCCATCTGTCCTGCTGATGAAAGATTGATGGACAGGCTGAGAGGGGGAGATGAGGGAGATGAGTACAGGAGATGGATGCCAGACTTTAATACCTGATAGAATAGCAAGTGCATGCCACAGGCAGGGGCGGAGTTTATTGCGGGGAACGGGTACAAAGTCGATTTTATCCTCACCTCCCGTCCCATAAAAAAAAAAAATAAAGAACAGCTTAATCAAATTACATTAACTTTTATTTCACGAGTCCCATACAGATCACAGATGGAGCAAGCACAAAATGTGAGTGAGTGAGTGAGTGAGTGAATGAGTGAGTGAGTGAGTGAGTGAGTGCGCGAAAGAGTGAGTGAGTGAGTGAGTGAGTGAGTGAGTGAGTGAGTGAGTGAGTGAGTGAGTGAGTGAGTGAGTGAGAGATAAAAAGGGAGGTATAAAGATATCAGAAAAGCAGTAATGTCATGTTAAAGGATAGCCAATCCCTGTAAAATCCAATAACGTCTCCAGGTGATGCAAATACCTAAAATAACTACCTTAACTCTGTGAACTTCACTTAATGATTCTGTGAAGATAGAAAGACACTGACAACTGGCACCAGCTGTGCAGAAGACATACAAACTTAAGATATGATACATGCATCGTCACAATGATCAAAATGGACAGAGAGAAAGATTACAGGACACGGCACAACATAACACATTGCCCGATGCCAGTTACCCGCGTCTGTTAACAAACAGATATCCCAGGTGGATACATTCAACACCTCAAAAAAGTGAGGATGATGTTTTTTTTATGAACTAAAAAATCTGACAGATTTGCGCCACCGCGTAAGACATTTCAATTTGTCGGCTTCGTCCGAAAGATAATGATAAAGCATGATGGTATATCGTGAAAATAAATCTGTAGAGAACGCCGCGGGCATCGCACTGAATGTTGAAAAACGAAAAGTTGGGTAACCAAACTGAGAGAGTGGTGAGATAACATCTAACGTCCCAGGTGATGAATGAAAAGATCAGAGCTAGTAACGCAAGGCTTCAAACATCTTGATAAGAACAATAAATATCTCGGACTAAAGACTTTCAGACGAAGAGGTAGACAGACATGTGGTCATACATATATTAGCTTAGAAGGACGGAGGACTCACACACTCACTGGTTATCTCGCTCACGCATGCACAAATACACAGGTCAACACTGCCACAAATACAACCTAAAAAACTGGCAGACAAACAGATAGACAAATGTAGACATGCAGACTGACCTACAGATAAACGGACAATGGACGGAAAGAAAGCGGGAGAAAACTTTGCTTAAACGCGTACATCTAGGGAAGGGTCTATGACACAGTGTCTCATGAATGATCTGTTGATTGATTTCTTGGCTACTGACCACAGGTGACACTTGATGCGCCTGGCTTCAAATTAAAAACACTAATATTTATAGATAGATCTATAGATATAGATCTAGTCTAGATACGACAAAACTGAATGTAAAGATGAGGATTTGGAAATCTGGAAGAGATGGGGATTTGGAAATATGGAAAAATCATTGAATACACCATGAGAAGTATTGGCCAGGTAAAGAGGGGCGGTTGGAGGGGGACGGAGGAAAAGAGGGTAAACCTAGCATGTTAGAAAGCGTCATGTAACATAATGTACATGCCCGAAATAGCGTTACCATTCCGACCAACAAAGGCGATGTCTTTGTGAGTACACTCTGTCTCCGAGCCCAGCCGGTTGATGGCTTTTCAGTGAAGCTTCGTGTTTTTATTTTCAGGCTCTACAAAAAACCATGGCATGGCCGACGACGGATGGAATAATAACAAAACGGAAGGCCTGGGCGCCAAATGGACATTGTTTAGTTTTCCGCGCAAGTTCGTGCGGTGCGCAGCGCACGGGCCGACAGGACGCGGNCGCGGATACGGTGTTGGGGCGGGAGAATTAGGGGTGGGGATGGGGCTGGGGCTTGGAGTGAAGTGGATGGTAGGAGAGAAAATTGTTAGGGGTGGGAGGAGAGGAGAGAGAGAGAGATAGAGAGAAAGAGAGAGAGAGAGAGAGAGAGAGAGAGAGAGAGAGAGAGAGAGAGNAGAGAGAGAGAGAGAGAGAGAGGGAAAACAGGCTGGGACTTCAAGAAATCGAGCACTCGAGGACAAGTCCACAGCTTCTGAGTTTTGTGAATTTTTAAGTTTGTGAGTAAAGTCTCAAGAATTCTACTGTACATTATAGATATGAGGATATCGAGGCCAGTATGTTGAAAAAATAATAAATTTTATTGCATATACAAACCGATCATTCCAAACAGCCCTGAGCGTTTCACAGCGACAGAACGAAAACATAAATGTATCTTAAACACACAAACATACACTCATGCACATACATAAGACTACAATAATTCTGGTCAAATAAATATCAAGAAAGTGATTTGGCAGGCTGTAAAGTTTTATCCAAATGATATTTGTAAAAATATGTTTCCAACATTTTCTTAAAACTGTTCAAACTGTTTGCTTTACGGATATTTATTGGTATGATATTCCGAACAGATGATCCTGCAGATTTCTCGAGTATGTGAGTTACAAGGTCGTGAAGTTCTACTACAGTTGTTACGCCGATCCTCAAACAATTGTGAATCTGAAGGGTCTGCGCACTGAATTCCTGTACAACATGCCCTAAGGGAGTCGGAAACGGAAAAAACTCTTGGATTTTCCGGCCGTTTGTTGAGTCTGGCCGCGTGTGGAGCAATGAACTGCGGGCTACACGTTCAGCGGATTTCCTGGCCAACCTCAGTCTAAGGTTTTTACGGCTGCTTCCCACTCTACCGACAACTATTACTTGCTGCTTTCTTGTTTTGTTCCGGGACAGAAAATACAAAACAATACAAAAAACGAAAAAACGAAAAAAAAAAAAAGGATGGCGGGGAATGGGGGAGGGAAAGGGTGATAAACTCAATTTCACTTCTTCTCAATTTTTTTTTTTTTTTACAGAAAACAATACATATACAGTATCTATTAAATTCATCGGATAATCGCAACTACTCTTAAGTGCAAACATTTCCATGCTTCCCGGTGATTGCATTGAAGAAGACTCATTATTTGATAATTCAAAATCAGACTGCAATAAGAGGCTGATGGCGGAGGCATCAGGTAGATACATATGAACCTGCATAACACTGTAGAGGGAATGAGGACGGAAGAACAGAGAAGAATGAAAGTATGAGAAGTAAAGGTTCCAGGTAGGTAAGACAAAGGCACGGATGGAGAGAAGGTACGGAATAGAGGACGGAACATTTTTCTAAGCAACAAGGCATCATGATTCTCACAAGAGTTCTAGCGTGACATACTAGACTACCATCAGAATTGATCCACTGATCAGAGTTGCTATGATCCACACGACACATGACTAGTTAGCTGGGCATTCCCATGGCCTTCATGCCAGAAAAGGCGAACAGGGTGGAGATGGAGGGGGGTTTCACTAGAATACGGACGCCTTCGAACTTTTCCATTTACAAGAATTGTGCCCTGTTACATAACAGACAGACAGACACTCAGACAGACAGACAGACAGACACACAAAAGACAGACAAACAGACAGGGGGACGAACGGACGGACCGACAGACAGACACGCAGTCACAAAGGCAAAGGGGCGTACATTAGGATGCTCTCAGTGTTAGTGATTTTCTTGTAGGAACGGGACACAGATGCCGCAAAAATCAAGAAGATTAGTTCCTGCCATGCAGCAATAGCGACTCATACAGTAATTACTGCTTAATCTCGCAAACAACAACAACAACAACAACAACAACAACAACAACAACATCGAAGGTAAGGATGAAGCATGTGTCATCCAACAGCTGTAAACAGTGAGTGCAGTGTGGAGTAGCTGGGAGTTTGTGCCCCTGAACAGTTCCGGAAGGTACAGTCTCTGCTTATCTTGATAGGCCCATGTTGGCGTGAGACGGGTGTCACATGTGAGAAGTCTGTCCGCAATGTGCGATTCTCATATACTTTACATCACAATGTCACAATAAAAAATCCTTAATGAATGAATGAATGAATGAATGAATGAATGAATGAATGAATGAATGAATGAATGGACGGGACGGGACGTAGTGGGATGGATGGATGGATGGATGGATGGATGGATGGATGGATGGATGGATGGATGGAAGGAAGGAAGGATAAATGGATGGATGAATGAATGAATGAATGAATGAATGGATGGATGGATGGATGGATGGATGGAAAAATGGATGGATGGATAAATGAGTGAGTGAATGAATGAATGAATGAATGAATGAATGAATGAATGAATGAATGAATGAATGAATAGGTTTAATGTGCCCTAAAGCATTTGCTCTATTTAGATACCGCCATTATTACCCGATTCGAGAACTGCACATTTCAGAGTGGGAAAATGGCAATTAACAGGATTTCCTGAAATGTCACCTATGTATTTTCGGTCTTAAACATTTCATTCTATAATGCAGTCCCACAATAGACCGACTTTGATTTCGCTCCTACCAATAAAAGAAAAAAAAAAAGACCTTAGTTTGTGCACAAAATATGTACCGTATACTGGAAGTTCAGTTGAGGCATAAACACCCGCTGACATCTAGTCAATTACAAAACAGTTCCAAACGCATGTTCAGTATATTGACGGACTTCTATTAAAGCCTTGGGCTCCCACAGACATGTTTGAAATGAATTCCAAACTTGATTAGAACGCAGTTTGACCTGATTTGAACTTGACGCCTTTCGCTTGCAGGATGACATGCCTGTTCCGCCCTACCGATCTATCACTCGTTCAAGTCGTAGAGCAAATTTTTATGCAGGGAAAGGCAGAAGCAGAAGAAATTTGCTGTTCACTGACAAAACGCCTCACACGCGCATAGGTAAATATTTACTTTATTTTTGCACTCTAAACGATATAGGCGATCTTTTTTTCAAAAATTTATAATTCTCTGTCAAACAAAACATATCATAACGACTCAAGTGCCATGATGCCATAATATGGCTGAAAGTAAACTTGAACAACAAGCAGACTGTCAAAAGACAGGCTTAAAAACTAATTTTGAAACAATGCCAATTTTCACCTTAGAGATTCTTTAATGACATTTTCAGGACATCTAAAGATTCTATCAACAATCATTCTGTATTTATGTTTACTCCTGTTAATCGCCATGGCAAAGACCGCTTGTTAGTGATTCTGGATGATGAAACTGGATAGCGACGGTCGACTTTATATTATGTTTGCACGGTCTGTTTAAAAATGGCAATGATCATCATTTCTTATGAGGACTCTTTAGAATGCAGTGACCGAAATTTCTTTCAAGAAATGTTTACTGCGCAGCGATCAAATTTTTTTACAGACTGCTTCAAGTCGCGGCGAGTAATGATAATTTTAGAACTTTTTAAGGACGCAGCAACAATTTTTTTTTTAGGATTTTTGAAGCCTTAAATGAAAAAAGCGTCTTACAAAATTTAGGGGTTCTACTTAAGTTATATTTTCTCAAAACTGTCTCAATCGCATCTGAGTGTTTTTGTTATTGTTTATCTTTTTTTGTTTTTTTGCCGGAGGAGAGCAGACATAACTTAACACGCCTAGGTCTGGAAATAAAACCAGTTCCTACAAACAGATACGAGTGATAAAACCTCCCCAAACACACATAACAAGCAAGTTTAACAGCGCCGCCTCTGTCGAGTTTCAATATATAACTCCACAAATTAACCCTGCGGCACTGGGTCTATAGCTCATTAAGGTTGGGCGGGTTTCCAATAAATTTTCAATAAAACTTTGACAGTTTCGATAAAACGTCGACACCCAAGTAGGCGAATCACGCCAAGGATTGCAATGTTCTCTGTGGTGTGCATTGCTAGATAGGCTTGTCTAATATGACAGGTATGATAAGAATGTTTATAATAAAGATATTATTGCCCTCAACTATGCCAATATTAGATGAAACAGATTACACTCTTACACACGAGAAACGGAGGGGTGGAAGAGAGAGAGAGAGAGAGAGAGAGAGAGAGAGAGAGAGAGAGAGAGAGAGAGGGAGAGAGAGACAGTACGTGAGGGAGAGAGAGACAGTACGTGAGGGAGAGAGAAAGTGAGTATGAGGAAGGGAGAAGAATGAGAGAATGAACAGCCAGGCAGAAAGACAGAACGACGGGGGAATGGATGGATGGATGGATGGATGGATGGATGGATGGATGGATGGCTGGATGGATGGATGGATGGATGGATGGATGGATCCTTGAAGTCCCTTTTTCTTTTTCTCCTTAAAAGTGTAAACATTTCTCACTGCACTTCAGCGACATTTCATACCCCCTTAACGAGAACATTGGTATAATCACACACCTACTTTTCTCATAGCAAAATGAAAACAAGCTTTATGTCAAAACAGGACCAGACGTCACGATGCGCCGAAAGATGCCAGTATTCTGATGAACAAAACAGTGTCGGGTGATGCCATAACCGGCACCGACTGGAGCCAGACTGGCGCCTGTCTCTGAGACTGTCAAGACTCTTGTAAGCAGATCTACACCTTTGCCCTCGCGCTGTCCTTGTCGATACTTAAAGCCCGTTGCGTAAACGAGGAGAATCGTTATGCCTGCCTTGTAATGGTATATCCACATACAAGGCGTTATGAGACATCTAAACAAATAAGACGCAGAAATCTTGACAATGCACGGTGTCTTTTTTCCAAACACAAAAACAATGGCCGCCATACCCAAATTCTAGAGGTATCCTATATTAAGGAGTTGGCTCCTGGGGTAGATGAAGTGTAGTCTTTAAAAGCCCTTTGAGGAGAGTCGGTTATGATCACAACTCGTTTAGTGATCAGCAGCATTCACTGAGTTTATAAAACACGGTCTTCTTGACTAGTGAATTACAGCTGAATTTTGCAACTCCTTATGAAATGGAACTGGATTGAAAAGAGGTGAGAAAAGTGAAGTTTTCAAATGATGACAACAATTCTGCACACATGACAACAACCACTGTATAAAAACATTCAAATCCATCCTTTTAAACAAGGAGAGATGCACAAAAGGTGAACGTGCGTATTTACGTCATCAAAGAGAATATGTGCATAGCTGATGGGCTTTGTAATGACGTCAACATAGTACAACTTTAATGTAATGAAGCCAAAAACTAGAAAGTGACAGTTCGGAGCCGCGCTTTATTTACAAAACAGGACAAAATGGTACCCACCATAACAAGCGGCATTCATACTGTAACAGATGCGTAATGGATGAACCATATACAAAACTTTACAGGAGACGTTGAACCTGTGACGATGTCATTTACCTTTAAGTTTCTGTCGTGTTTCTTACACAAGGACAAAGCGGTGTGCGCTCTGAGTATGAGCGCTCTGCTAGGTTTCTACCTCAGTCTAATGAGCAAGGGAAACGGCTGTCATTGGTTCACTCATCAACGCCCCCATACCCAGCGGATTAAAACTGTTGACAACACGTAGGCAACTTTGAAACTTGATGGCAGTTGCACATATGTGTGCACAACGACCGTAGACTTTCATTTCTTCTCCTGGGCAGGTCATGACTGAAAGCATCACTCATCAAAGAAAAGAAAAGACAAAAGAAAAACGTAGGGGGAGAGAGAGAGAGAGAGAGAGAGAGAGAGAGAGAGAGAGAGAGAGAGAGAAAAGGGTTGAAGGTTTGGGACAGGGAACGGGAAAACTGAATCCAAGAGAAGCGGCCTACGGCTATAAAAGATTTAGAAGGAACGTGGAAAACATTTTTAAAACCCTCGTAGATTCAAACCACGTGGACAGACAAGAGAGAGAATTTAGAACATCCACGGGCAGAACTCGAGAGTAGTCTCCCCTGGGGAAGCTGCCTTCGGGGTGGCCGACATTTTAGGTCTTCGTGATCCTTCTTAGCCCCGTGCTCTCTTTCTGACTTTGTCTTCAAATTGCAGGGATTATGAGCGACAGACTTGGCAAAGAAAATAAGAACGAGGATTTCAAAGGATTCACCTGTTCTTGGCAAAATAATGTATTCGATATTGGTTCACAGAAAACGGAAACGGCAAAAAACATTAAAAACAGGCGGAAATTTCTCACTAAAACAGTTCGGGGTGATTAGCGCTTAATGCTAGGATTACTGTGGGTTAAGGTTTAAATTCATCAAAGTGTTTGAGATTTGACAGAAGACCACCTACGAAACACGAAAAGCAGAGAGAGGAAGAGAGTCTACATGGGTGGATGGTGAGAGAGTGAGTGAGTGAGTGAGTGAGTGAGTGAGTGAGTGAGTGAGTGAGTGAGTGCAATCGCGATACTGTCTCTCGTCAAAATCAGCACAGGCATGTCATCTGCGTCTTCCTGTAATCCTTAATCACTAACAACTGAGAAATTAGCATAAAACGATATGGAATCAAAATGCCACAGAGAAAAAGGCTCTGTAAATGATGAGGGTGACTGAAAGACCGAAGACCAAAAAGTCAAATTTGTAAGAGAAGCCAGAAGAGGCAATAGCTACTTCCGAAAGGAAAGAGCAACTGCAACAGCAAGTAAATTAGATATACGTGTGTGGGTAGGAGAGGAGTGTGTCCCACCTCAGCTAGAAATATCTGTGCACCCCCCTCCCCGGGTGCCTCCCTAATCCTCCATTGTGAACAACTGCTATTTATAACCAATATTATCATTATCACTGCATGAGTGAGTCCGTGTCCCCCCCTCCNTATAATCACTACGCCTCTACATCACGTAACTCATGCTACGCCACTGAACAAATAAAAAGATGATTAAAGAGAAAGTTAACGTGTATAACCTACTCTCGTTACTCGGGCCTCACGCACGGCTACTCGGGTTTCGAGGCTACTCAGTTTTTTTAGGCAGGATTATGTGACGTAGTACACATGTTCTCGGGCTTCAAGAAAAACATCGGATCATGTGTGCCAGTCGGGGAGGTCTTGTAAAGAAAGATGACAAGTGACACTGATCTCTCTCTCTCTCGCTCTCTACTGTTTTAACTTTATAACTGTTGTAAACAATTCAGTTCTCTATTACTCTCCTTGACTGCTAAAGTACATCTGTTGACCCTTGACCTAAACCTTTTCTCTTTCTCAGTTATGTTTCTGCACCCACTGTATTTAACTTCACAGTCCAATCTGAATTTTGCGACTACCCTTGGTTGGTTTCTTGTGAAAATATTCGCACTAGATGGCATGGTATAAACAACAAGATGATCTGTTTACGTTGACTGATTTACACGTATATGATCTGAATTGGCCAAAAAAATCATATCAATTAAAAGTGAACTGAAATCGATTCCATCTACAGCAAATTTTTTGGTTTTTTTTTGACAGAAGTTTACCAAACCTTTCTCCTCTGTATCTGTGACAGGCTTGGCATTTTAAAAAAAATTTCTTGTTCTCTTTTATGCGCGTGTATGTGAGTGTGTGTTTATGGGTATGTGTGTGTGTATGTGTGTGTGTGTGTGTGTGTGTGGGNGGGGGGGGGGGAGGTGTGCGTGAGAGAGAGAGAGAGAGAGAAAGAGAGAGCGTGCGTGTGCCACTGCTATAATGTAGATGGGATTATTTTCATTGTCTATAGGCCATCTATTCTTCAGTTTATGTTTGCTCATTTATACTTACAGTACCTGAGCTAAATAAACTTATTGTTATTGTTATTGTTATTGTTATTGTTTATTCTTAAGATTTTATTTATTCTGTAGTACAACTATGCTTGAATAACCTCTATGGATATTTGGACTGAGGGTCTTCTCAGATCGATTTTGCTTTGCATTTTATCATCGTTGAGATTATTGAGTACGGTCACTGTCATGCTCATCGGTGGTTATAATACGGAGGTTGCAGATGCAGGAAAACTGAACGATAGTTTCTGAAACCTAGCCAGCTACGCCGATCATCTTATGAAGGTGGCCAAACGAACAGTACTGTTGTGTCTGTCTTTTCCATTCGGAACAGTTTGAAAACCTTTAAACTGGACTGTAACTGTCTACAGTTATGAAACTGTGAGAACTTCAACTATTCATGTCAATTCTCTGCCTCTCTTTCCCAATCTGCCATCACCATCTTAGCTTACTAAAACTTGCCCAGTCCATTTTTTTTTTTGGCTTCCTGGCAACTGTGCCTGACCGCTACAATTTTCTCAAAAATAAAACCAACCCAAAAACCTCGTGTTTTTACTTCTCTGAAAATCGTAACCAAATAGCCTTGTGTAATAGCAGCCCTTCACTTCATGTAATTTTTCATGTCTTCATTAATTTGCCAATAAGAGGAGCAAAGTGTACGTTTTATACGTTTTATTTTTTCTGCTCCAACCTTTCAAATTCAGTAACAAAAACAACAAGCAACACTTTTATTTAGTTTCGACAACAGTACAACTATGTTTCAACAACCAATTCATTCACTCACTCATCCAGACTATTCTTCGCTCACATTTCCCTACTCTCTCTCTCTCTCTCTCTCTCTCTCTCTCTCTCTCTCTCTCNTCTCCTCCCTCTCTCTCTCTCTCTCTCTCTCTCTCTCTCTCTCCTTTTAATCCCTAAAGTGAAAGGAATGATCATCCGATGGGATGTGGAAAGAAATAAGAGACAGAATCAACATAATCATTAACAGACATACAAGGGATGTCAGACAGGTTCGGTGAAGGATTTAGATAACCTCATGATAACAACACACATGTTTCACAGGTTCATAAAGCAGGAGAGGCCAGTACATTTTCTGAAAGCTGAGTCTCGCCTCTATGAATTGTACAGCTTTCTCGCTTCTCTCTGGGTGGATGGAAGAGGCAATAAATTTCTGAGTATCGATATGTTCTATACTCAGTAAATTTCGATGAAGGTATCAAAACTCAATCTCTGGAGTTTCGATACTATTTCGACACTGTCAATGTAAGTAGTAAAAGACTGCTTGACTTATACTGCCTGGATCATTAAAAAAGCCGTATGATGTCGAGTGAAGAAAAACAAGATTGTCAGAGGTACTTCGGAAGTATCGAAAGATGCCAGAGTACCAAAATGTATCGAAACGGATTAAAATGCCTACCTTCTATTGAATAGCATCAAAACAGAATCGATACTTTTCGATATTCGGATCAGGAATGTCGGGTATTGGGAGACGTATCTACGAATTCAGGAATCGGCCCACCACTATTATTCCCTCCCCAGTCCGCATTCAGAAATGTCCGTGACTCGGAGTGGTAAATCTTCTACCATGGCCATATCTCTCGATGGTTGTAAGCCCACGCTGCACCCGTCATCGACCAGAAAAGATTACGACATATTGATATATTTATATGCCTTCGGTCACGACAAGGCGTGAACATAAAACTAAAAAACTCCAGGTGTTTGGAATTCCTGGACTGGAAGATAACGGTACTGCCAGCAAGTCTGGAATCCTAGCGCCAGAGTGCATTTCAATAACACTGACAGCTATCTTGAGTTCAAGTTTCATCGATTTCCAAGTCTCCACCCTCTTAACTCAAACCCCCCCCCAAAAAATGTTTACGTCCCAAATCACCCCGAAGTTTTGGCCAACAGCCTGCAAAAAACTTTCCAAACTTGAAAGTCGTTAGTATGAGTTTGAAAGTGAATGTTCTTCTCAGGAGCGGAGCCTCTAACTTCAGCCATAAACTTTCGTATGAACCGAAAATGACTCAAAAACCATGAAAATACAATCTGTTCTGTTATGAAAGCTTCCAGCGTAACAGCCAGGTTTACCAAGTTCCTTTATGGATATGCTTTAAGCCAAAAGGAGATACTATAATCCACGATGAGCAATCACTTCCACTGCAATAATCTTCAATATTCATCCACTAAATCTTAAGTCTCCACTTTCATCCATCTTAACCTACCCCTTCACCTAATACACAAACTGATTCTCCCCCATCCAACTCTTCTCTCTCTCTCTCTCTCTCTCTCTCTCTCTCTCTCTCTCTCTCTCTTGCATTTGTAGCTATTTCTAAACAAATTAATATATACAGTAAAGGGCAAATAACGTAGATATTTGTTTGTTTTAGATCTCAAGCTGGTAACAATTAATAATGGATTCGACCGCTCAAGTATCCCAAAAATGTGCCGCTGGCTTTTGTTTACAGACAATTTCCTTGAAAAAAATCGAATATGTGGACCAATTCGACTCTGAACTGTCAAATTTCTTACAGACTCCGGTAACAACGATACTCTGTCGTTATGATCACATCATTCTTTATTTCAAACATTAATGAAGAGAGTAAAACATATGGTACCGCCTCTTGTAAACTGTATTGCATTTTCCATAATATCAAAAAAAGTTATCTCCTTCCCGGGTGGCTTTTATTTTTTTCTTTGCGGCGTGTTAATTAATATCAAGACAAAGGGAGAGAGGAAAAGTAGGTCACAGAGACAACAACCTTTATCTTGCCAGATTGAAAACTTGTTGCCAAAGTGATAGCTTTGAAACATAGTTTTCATCGTTTGCTCACCTCCTTTCAGACTCTAATGAGGTCTAGATATCATCAAGGGAAGTTCTCGACTTTACCTTCTGAAGGCACGTGTGATTTACTAAAAAAAACAATAAGAATACAGTAAATATTGCGGCAGATTTCTTTTTTTCTTTAACTTGAAAATTAAGGTGCAACGTATTAATGAGGTCGCGCTGCAAACGTTAAGGCTTCGCAAGGGAGAAAACCAAACAAGATAAAGGGGAGATAACATGATTACGTGTTGCAAAGGGAGATAACAGACACATTAAAAGGGAAAGAAAAAAAAAACGCGGAATAATACGAGCCAGCCACGTCGTTAGCGGCGAACACTTTTTTGTGCGTACACAATTGTTACGTACGCCGATCTAAACACCGGGGTTATGCTAGGCTGCCGCTGTGGCGCCGTTAGTTTTAAAGCAATCCTTCTGCAGTTTCCTTATTATTAAAGCAGGTATTACTGTTCAGTTAACTGCGAGATTATCTCCTCTCAGCATGGCCGCGGCAGCCTGTGGTCGTGGAATACCCTATCTTTCTGTCATTAATCACTATCAACCGCTTGATCTCTCTATGTTTTGTAATGTGCGCATTCATGAAATGAGATGGCATTTACAATGGTGCAAGGAGGAGACAGTGTCAGAAAACGACTCAGAGAGAGAGAAAGAGAAAGAGAATAAGTAAATTTTAACAGTAGGGGCTGACACTTTCTTTGG
The DNA here is from genome assembly GCA_033807755.1 of Ellobium chinense. Classification (NCBI taxonomy): domain Eukaryota; kingdom Metazoa; phylum Mollusca; class Gastropoda; order Ellobiida; family Ellobiidae; genus Ellobium; species Ellobium chinense. Next base: position 675,650 of record JAWQUT010000139.1, read on the forward strand.
CGGGCTATGAAAAAGGGGCCTTCTGATATCAACCGCGATTTTTCCTGAATTCATGAATGTAATGTTACTCTTTAAACTTTGTCATTCATCTTCCTCAATGGTGTCGCGTTTAAATCACTGGCCATAAACCTGGTAGATCTAATTCGGGCATTATGAGCAACCATAGAGTACCGAACTTTCGTAATCTATATGTAACTGATCTAACGCATAACTGAATTGTCTTTGAAAAGATTTAAAAACTTGCTACATAGGAAATTGCAGACCATGAGACCCCCGTCAGCAATCACTACAAAGAATAATCATCTGTTCTTCGATATGATTCCTCACTCCCATTTTTATTCGGTAGCCTTTCCTGATTTTGGAAATCAAAGCTGAAGTTTCAAACTTTGTTCACTGCCATATGTCTAGCTTTGAATACAAATTTGAGATGTCACTCGGAGTGATCAAATGGTTTTCGCTGAGGTCTTCGCTCCACGTCTTGTAAAACTAAAAATCAATGAAAGATTTATACTTTAAGTCATTCTTCTACCGTTCAGTGGGTACTCAGTATCATTAAAGAAGCCCTGGCCTTACTATATTTACTGGATAAAAATGGACTACGGCCGATAATTTTAATTACAATCTTTTATATTTATACATTTTTATCTGGACATTTTTACCACTGTTTCAAATGTTTATTACACAGAGCGATTAAAGAAGTCATAATCAGTATGGAATATCTTGTCAGTGGTTATTGACTATAGAGATGAAAGTTACTGACTCTAAAAGGCAAATCGAAACAAGAACTTTGGAACCTGGAAGTCGGAAAGCAACATGCTTCCCAAGACAGTTGTATCATAAGCCAGGCATGTGACTTGAAATTTTAATTCCATATCCCAGATTCTGGTACATTATCTGGCATCACTCACAGACTGACTCAGCATGTGGCCAATTCAACGACCAATGTAATGTAATCAATGGACTTGGCATATTAACAGCTCCTGACGGAAAGACTCTATCTTTACTAGACACAAAGAGCTAGGATGGCACGCTATCGCTCTGAGCCGTAGGAACACCTTATAATCACCAAGCCTGACCGCATAATTCACACGTTCATGTAAATGCATTTGCCTGGTTAAAAAATTACCGCAAGTTCAATTTCCTCTGTCACCCAACATAAAAAAAGACATAGTTTACGAGCAAAAGGCGTGACGAATCTTGATTATGATCAAGTAGGTGGTGTCTGGCAATGGTTCCCACACTGTGACAGGCATACCCTAAATCCTTCAGAATGAAGAGGCCTCCGCAGGGGTAAAAAGCAAGCAGATAAGACCTGCTCGCGAAACAGGCAGCTCCTGAAAACACCTCCAAGTTTAGTAAGCCATATGTAACAACCAATGGACGCGAGTGTGCCAGATCGCAACAGCCAATCCGAGTCCTCAATATGATGCATTTTTGTTTCGATTGTCTCCCGGATGTTGATTTTCTACTTCCTGATTAACTCAGTCAGTACAGAACTAGACTGGTCACTTTGTTTGATTTTTCTTTTTTTTTGTCTTTCTATGGCTGGTCACTTTTTTCCTTTTTTTTTTTCCTTCTGTAAGAGCAACTGCGCATGCCTACTACCGGATTAACTAAACCATTATGGAACATAGAACTGGCCTGGTGATTTTTTTTTTGTGTGTAAGAGCAACTGCCTACGTCCTGATTAACTAAACAAGTATAGAACAAGGCTGGCCATTTTCTTTCCTTTTCTTTTTTTTTTTCTGTTAGAGAAATATGCCTAATCCCAAACTGACTACACCATTATAGAAATAGGATGGTCACTTTTTTGGCATCCTCTGTAAGAGCAACTGACAAAAAACTATGCCACTCCTTCTTGTTAGATGATGGAAACTATAAAACCTTTAGTACTGCAGGTTCCATTTAATGGCGAGTTCCTTTTACTGGGAACAGTTTTTTAAAAAATTATCAGAATATATTTCATTTTCAACAAAAAAAGTCATGGGATAGTCGCAGCTTCTTTAAATCGAAACCTTTTCCATGCTCCATATCAACTGCGATTAAGCAAAGTTGACCCTAAATGCAATTATGAATATACCGCACGTACGTGCGAAGATGCTATTATGCAAGTGATTCCATTCATACTGCTCAGTCAGCTGGTAAAACCCTCCCAATATGTCTAATGATCCTATCGTGAACGGCACTCGAAATCTGAGCTTCAACTTTGGGTGTGGCTTCAAAGAGAAGCCGTATCGCCTATTGTATCTTGGCGTACCACCCAAAAATGGGAACATGATCCTTTTCTGCTACCCAAAAAGACGATCTGATCTTTCCTTCCCAATCTGGATGTAGCCCGTGTCCTCTAGGGTGGAGGGTCCCATTAAGAGAAATTTGATGCTTTGAAGTCTACTTTCCCAAGTCCTGCCTCACGTAGCTAGCACCACACCAAAAAATACGGTGGCCAATAGCAAAGGATACGTTTCATTTTAGACCAACGGTGCTCAACCGGTAGCCAAAAGTCTGGTCCGCCAGCCAAAAGTCTGGTCCGCCAGCCAAAAGTCTGGTCCGCCAAAAGTGTAGAACACAGCTCGCCAAGTTAGCTTAGATCACTGACTGTTTTATATCATTTACATCCATCTTTCAGATGGTACCCCGAAAAAAACCAACAGAAAAACAAATTACAAATATGTCATTCGTAATGTTGTATAACATATGGACAAATGGTACAAAGGGCACTGAAGCACACAGTATCTACTCACAAAACTTTTCTCACGTCATTATGCAAGACGCAAGTAAACTGATATCTGAAAATGTCATTGATATTTAAGAACAGAGCGTTGCAATTCTATAAGTTATGGTGACATTTGTGGGGAAATCCCTATTTTTTTGACACTGAGGCAAAAACCCAGCAATATTAGCTCTAAACGATGTGTGTGTGTGTGTGTGTGTATGTGTGTGTGTGTGTGTGTGTGTGTGTGTGTGTGTGTGTGTGTGTGTGTGTGTGAAAAATAACAACAACAGCAGCAGCAAAAAGCCGTGTCATATAATGTCGGTGATTCACGGACATACTATGTTTTCCCAGACGGCACCCAGCTGTTTCCAGATGAGTTAACCAGTTGCCTTCAAAAGAGCGTATAACAACTTCATACATAGATCAAAACCTTTACGGCATAAACGTCATAGTCTGTTCATGTCTCTCTACATAAAAATCTCACTCTTCCCCAAGAATTCTATGTATCCCAATCCAAACTGCCATGCACTGGGATCAAATTACAAACAAGAAGTGAAAAACTGAAGCAAGCAGTGCGCAAAGCTGAACATTTGGAACAGTCCATCGATCGTAACCTGTAAGTCACTGATATCGTAGTGTCGTTTTTTTGGTGTGTTTTTTTCACACACCGTACAAGTAAATAGCGATTTTTTAAAATTCCTAACATTTTTAATATTTCATGCTACCACTTTGAGAAGTTCGACCGTCTTCCCTGCTTTAAGAAAAAAAATATACAGAGCATGCAAGTTAAAAGTGAGAGAGGTTGGATTTATGAACTTCCCCAGCATTAGTCCCTTGCCCTTTTCATTCATCGTGATCTTTGAACTACAAATCTACCATCTCCTTATGCCCCTATTCACATAAATCTTCTTGAAATGTTGTTGCTGTTGTACGTCGTGTAAGTATCTCACAGTGCACGAAAAATCCAAACCCCACCTCTTACAAAAATACGTAGCTTAACGTGACCAAACGAGAAAAAAAAACTGCATCAGCGTGAGGGCATAAACTTTTAAACTACACGGTCGATTTAAGCATGACCACAGAAGGAGTCCACCAAACCCTGTCCTTCGCATTCAGCGGCCACATAGATCTCCCATTAAATACCATAAATCTTTCCGGGTATTGGCGTGTTTGTCATTCCACACGTACATAGCACAAGTTAAACTATGTCAATGTTAAAATAATAATGAATAAAGGTCATCTAAATCATAAGTTATGTCTTCCTTCTCATAAATCGTCATATTTTTGTGTTCTCACCTCTTTATATCCGACATCTTATGAGAAATCCAAACACTTTAAAAGAAAAAAAAACCAAAAACACCAACATGTCAAATATTTTAAGCTATAACGGCAAGGGACTGGTTATGTGTACACCTAATCAAAACCTACTTCAACTTAGTTCAGCATAAGACGGCGAACTCTGAACTGCACGGTCGATTTCAGCATGACCATAGGCGTCCAAAAAAAAAAGCCTGTATTTCGCATTTAGCAGTCACATAAATCTCCCATTAAATACCGTAAATTTTCCTGGGTATGTCATTCTACATGTACACATCGCATGGTAAATACATTTTAATATATTATATAGGTTGTGGGTAGGTCACACGGGGTATCTTTCTTAATGTTAATCGCTCTTGTTGTACCCTGTACTCCTGATACCCCATATCTTACGAGAAATCCAGACATTATGTTTTCAAACAAGATGCCCCTGTTCACCTTCCGACTCCCTCCCCCCCCCCCCCCCCCCCCCCCACAANCCCCAAAAAAAAAAATGTAAGTTACAAGCCTGTAAAGTTGGCTACGCGCAAACGTGACCAACTTCAGCTTGAGACCGCAAAATAATGCTTAGACTGCATGGTTGACTACAGCATGACCACAGGCTAACACGTCGTATTTCGCGAGCATAAAATACAAACTCTCTCCTCTCAGTTCCCATATATCTTTCTGACTTTCGGAGTATATCATTCTTCAAATGCACACCCCAGCACAGCCCATTTCAGCATAATGAGGGAGTCTCTTCGTGTCCCACACCTTATATTACGAGAAACCCAGGCTTAACCATTAAAAGTGAAATAAAAAAAAAAGGTTGTCCAAGTTACAAACGCGTGAAGTTGACTACGAGTACACATGACCAAAAACTACTTAAGTCTATACCTAGTTCAGCGTGAGACCGCAAACTCTGAGACCGTACGGTCGGTTAGAGCATGACCACAGGCCTGTATTTCGCATTTCGCGGTCACACAGATCTCCCATCAACTCTCGTAGATCTTCTGGAGTCTCTCTCTACATGGAGTAAACCACGACCCAAAGATCAAAACAACCCCGTATATTCTCACGGTACCCGCTGTGCCCACTTTGCCTTCAAATCATATATCGTGGCTCGGGGATTCCCGATGCAATACAGGTGGCAGGGTGGCGGAAAGGTAGATAGACTGCCTCACGGTGCAAAAGGTTCAGTGTTCGAATCCCGCTAACGGTGGATTTCACCAAGGGTATTTTCGCGTGTTTAGAAGGTTTCAGAGGCACCCGGCCAATGGCGACCTGACAAGGGTTCAAACCTTATCTTCCATATAGCCATAGTGTGCTGAAAAGGGACGTTCAAACCTAAATTAAATCAAACAAACAAACAAACCAGCGAACAAACTACCATAGTATTGTAAATACTGTTGACGGTCACCACGGGAATAATAATACGTGACTGTCACCAGACGCGTCCTTTATGATAAAATTGTTGCTATAGACATGCCATTCGTACGCCCTGAAAAACCCTGGGTTCCTACAGACTGTCCGTGATAACTGGGGGGGCCACTGTACACAGGCGTCCGTGACAAAAGGTTCACGCAAATCATTCTACATAACTGATAAAGTCTCGCTAACTCTTACAATGGGATCAGATCTCTTAAGTATTTTCTCAATATTAAACCCGTTCTGCAGTGGTCCACAATTTTACTACAACTCTACTAATCCAACACTATCAAGCGAAGCTCATTCCCACGAAACAAACGGTTCTACAAAAATCTCAGTAGGCTTACACCTCAGACTCTCACACCCTCTTCACCTTTCCCACCAGACACAGTACCGTCGCTGTCTCCAACCGCCAAAAAACAAATTACGGATTTCTTTGTCTTGAAGCTTCACGTAAAGAAATGAAAGCGGAAGAAAGTCATTAACGGAGCAATTTTTCAGACATATAAGTTTCTCTACTTCCAACTGCCTCAGCCGCCCTTATCGACTTACGGAGATGTCTGTGAATAAACGATAAAAGTCAGAGATACGCCTGCGGTCGCGCCCCGTGAGCAGCACTGATACCATCACTGATGAAAACGGCTACAGAAACGGATTTGGGCCAGATGTTACACTTCAAGCTAATCGTGGGAAGGGTGGGGGTGGGTGAGGGGGGAAGGCTGGGAACACTCTCGCCTGGTCATGTTCATTTACGCGGACTCGAAAACTCGAGAATATACTAAATTTAAAGGTTTGAGACAAAGAGTTTGACAGACTCTATAACTTTATTCAATCTAATTTATTTATCCATAACTCATAACATCCAAAAAATGACCTGATGAAATTTGAAGCAAATGTTACTGTCTCTACCGCCTTTTGTAGCAAAACACACACATAAAAAAAAGGTTATTTTTACACTGAAGAATAAGATATTGCAAGAATACTATCATGCTTGCTGGAAAAAAAAAACAACTCTCAAATGACTTGCCAATGCTCATATAAAAATATTTAAACAAAAAAACTCAATAAAGACTCAAACTAAAAGCAAGTAACCTCTTCGGCCTTCTTAGATCAAAGAAAATAATGTAAGAAGAAAGTAATGACACTTCCGGCTGCGTCAAGTGCCAACAGAGAGCTTTCATTTCGGATCTCTTTTGGACTGTTCTGGCAGAGCTGAACTTACGCATATTGACATTTCCTGGGACACTGCATGTTACAGACTGCATTAAATGTGAATTTCGCATCTAGTTCATAACGTCCAATACGATCGTAGCACCAGCAAATGTATGCACATACCTACCGCGCAAACTGCGGTTCATAAGCGATCCGGCCTTGAAAATAAAAGCTCTCTAATATTACTAATAACACGATTAACAGAAGCGAGGCATGTCTAGACATCGTGTTGTCTGCTTGTGTGGAGACGCATATATTCCCATTACCTCTTTAATATCTGTAGCTATTCAGTTCAAACCCATCGCCACTTAACAACTATTTCCCATTAGTCTTGGTCTCTGAATCTATATTTTCTGTCATAATATAGACTGTGTATTTAAAGGGAGCCTTTGATTTCATGAGAGTAAATACAGACAGGCATTTTTCAATTAAAATTTGTGCATCCTGCTGACGCGCTTTGTTGCAAGCGTGACTAATTAGGTTGTACCGACGCAGTATTGGCAGGTATATGAAGAAACGTATGGAGTTGATTATTATTATTTAACGTTACTTCTGAAAACACGATTCACTTTCTCTCAAATTTCGCCATCATTCAACACCGTGAAATAGACTCAAATGGAAATTCGAGAACAGACTAAGGTATCTGTAAAGAGACAACGCCCTTGTTGTGTAATTTATTCACTGCAAGGCGTTCGTCCGCACCGTTGTCTTTAGGGTTGCTTTGCTTGCTGAAATGAAATTCTGAAATATGACTAGATCTAGATCTACTATTGTAGATCTACTATATCTAATTACAATTGATTTAACGCCGCTGCAGTGTAACCAATAGGTTTCCATATAATTCTATACTGTTGCCTCTACAACTCACTTCAATTTCTCGTTTCCCATTCTTCAACATTGCCTAGCCGAAATTTCACCAATTCAAGAGAATTTCGAGGATTTTTAGTGGACCCTACACGTCTGCAGTCTTCGGTTACAAACATTTACAGCTGTTTCCACACGTACACTCTAGCGCTGCTCACCCGTACATTTCGTCAAAATTTGACACGACCAGGGTGACTCAAATCACACTTCAAGTTTCTCGACAGTCGACTCATTTCAGATGTACAGCGGTAACAAGAATGCCAGAAACATAATGCAAGTGCCAGAGAATTTCGGAATTTGCCGCCCTCTTATTTGATCTGAGGAACAACAACCCGGGTGGGCTTCAATAAGCATGCGGGTGGTGCTTCAACCGATTATCGTCTCATATCATCTAGCCGTCTTGTTGAAAGGTAAGGATAAATTAACTAAACACATGTCCAGGAAACATAAACTGACAGAAAAATCAACACATGAGTTTGAAACATTTTCTGCTATCATTTAATTTTCTGCTAATACAAACTGAAAACGAATAACTGACAGTAGTTTGCCAAAATTGCGACCCGCACAAGGTCTTTATTGAGACTTTCATCGGGACCTGAATTAAGTATACGATTTCACCACACCCAGAAAGCCGCAAGGAAAAAAAAAGAGAACCTATTTAATTTTCTGAATAAGGATAAGAAAGGATAACTTCATTTGTCCACAAAGGGAAATTTGTCTTCTTACAGTGTGCTTACAAAACATAAATATCTGTGCAAACACACACACACTCCCTCGCTATCACACATACACATGCACATACTTCCACACACACACACACAAACCCACAAGCAACCACGAACACACACAATATGCAATAATACATCCCCACCCATCCACATCCACCCACCCACCCACCNACACACACACACACACACACACACACACACACACACACACAAACACACCCACAAACACACACAAACACACATAAACATACGAAAACTGTTACTCTGTTACAATCACTGCTCTCACGACGAGAATAGTAAAGTTTCTGAAAACTATTTGCCACTGAACAAACAAACAAACAAATAAATAAACAAACAAACAAACGAACATACAAGACTGGGAATCACTGTTTGATTCTTTATCAATGAAAACGAACACCCGCAGTAATAGGATAAAAACGCACACACCATCTTATCCAATGCAACCGATAATTTCCATGAACCCAAATTAATGAACAAAGCCTTATGGCTGTTCACGGGCTAATGAGCGGGAATGGGGTAGACAGTTGTTCCATCTGCTACATGATGAGCTGCTAATTTTGTGGGCAGGCACCGAGCTGTTACAAGCCATGTCGCCGGTCAGTGGTGAGCTTGGCATTGTCATAGTGAGCTTGGCATTGTCACAACTGATGAAAGTGGGACCATCTGCCCCATAATCGTGTCACGAATTATTATGGAAATTAAATTAAAGCCCCTGGTGTCCTCGTCCTGTTAATTAATGGAGCCGACAATAAGAGACCAGAGTGTGAGCCAGCCAATGGGAATGTTTCAAATGATATCACTGGGATCAACGAAAGTGCAAATGATGTGCCATGTGCAGAAACGCAATACGCAGCCCTCCAGTCTCTTGGGGGGGGCAGCGGAAAAGGCTGCAGTCGGATGGAAACATGATTTCTTTGTGAAATACAGCTGAGCTAATCGGAGCACAGAACTTACGATTAACTGATATTTTCCTTTATGTCTTATCACTTTCAATTTATAATTCCAGAAAAATTATAAAAAAATGATCAGGCAGGCAAACAGTCTGTGATCCATGTGTTATGACAGCTTCGTGGGAACAAATCAGTTGTATTGGACACCCAGGTAGACAGATGCGATTTATTCTTCGTGCAAAATCGGACACAGCCGACTGGAGTACACAACTTACAACTTACTGTTATATTTTCTCATTTCTAAATTAATATTAAAGAAAAAAGACCAATTTCTCCTCAGCTACGCTGACATCTGTGGTGAAAGCATTACCACAGCCCTGTCGGTACAATCCAGCTGCTTTTGGACATCCCTAAGAACATACTGTAGTTCAAAGGGCAACTTTTTTTCCCCGCGATATCGGGAAAAAAACATAGGAGGCTTATAACTTTTAAAAAAAATTCTTAAACAATTTTTAGTTAACATTCCAGAACAAACAAATATTTCTTGGCTGATTAGACTGCAACATACGGCAAAAATAAGACAGAACAGCCTAGACCTCGTGGGAACAATTCAACTGCTTGTGACACTTATGAGAACAGACTTCCGTCACACGGCACTTTTTGGTGTTTTTTTTGTTTTGCAAAATCAAGAAGAGCAAATGGGAGACTTACATTTTTTAAAAATTCTTCATCAATTTTTACTTATTATTCCAATTAATTTTTTTTATGTGTGTGAGTTCGGGTGTAATCTGTGGCAACTGCACAAACATAGCCCAGTCACCGTGGGAACAATTCAATTGCTAGTGGACACCCATGAGAACAAACTTCAGTCAGATGGCAACTTATTCTCCCTGTGAAATCGAGCAGAGCAGATTTCTTTGTGATAAAATACTGTAAGTGGCTTGGTGGCAACACTGTCCCTCCTCTAGCACGGCCAGACAAAGACGTAAACGATATCTCTACATATCAACATCAAACGAGGACATAGCTGTAAATCGAGCGAGGACATAGCTGTAAATCGAGCCGGTCCTACATGGGAAAGTGAGCAAAGTCAACACTGAGATGGTCATGTCAACAACCGCGTCTTTTCACATACATGTTGTACACTGTGAGCAGATGGACTGGTGAGGGAAGGAGGGAGGGAGGGAGGGAAAGGCGCGGAGGGGTGGAAAAGAAGGGAATGGTGGAGTTAAATAAAGACCAAAGCAGTTGCAAGACGGAGACAGGGGGAGGGGGAGGGAGGAGGAGGGGGGAGAGAAGAATAGGAGTTTACTTGGGTATGCAGAAGACAGAAAAAGAAAGCAACAGAACAAAATGAAAAAACAAAAAAAGAAAAAAACAAGAACAAGAACATGAAACAAAGCAGAAACAAGAATCAAAGTAAGACCAACCAAGAAACAATGCAAACAAAGGAAGAACAAGAATAAAAAAAGAACAAAAAACAAAGCAAGAACAAAACAATAATCAAAGCAAGAACAAGTAACAAAGTAAGAAAACCAAACACAACAAAATTAAACACAAGATGTAGGTCTATACAAAGAAAATGGAAAAGCACCACAGAAAAAAAAAAGTGAAGATCCCAATAAAAAGAAGGGGGAAAACCCACATACACACAAGGAAACAGAAAGATTATTTATTAAAAAATAGAAAATGGACAAACTGACACGAAAACGCAAAAAGCAAAAACAGAGCTAAAGAAAAAAATATGAAGGAGATGAAGAAAAGTACAAGAAGGGGAGAGAGAGAGAGAGAGAGAGAGAGAGAGAGAGAGAGAGAGAGAGCGCAGCGATGCTTTAAAAAAGGTTATTTAACGGAATGATCCGGGTGCGACACTCCAGCTAATCTCCGGGCAACGCCCCTGCCCTTTCTCTAATCACCGACAGAGAGTGGCTTATGTTTCATGTGGCGCCGAGGGGTGATTGACTCCATTCATAACGACCCGCAAGCACCTCGTCATTACCATACCGTACCCACCCACTAGCGATGCCAGGTTGGCTCCTCACCCGCCAAATTTGGCTACTTTTCAACTACCTTGGCTGCTTTTTTTCTTTACGCCGTGGCTATGGCTACTTGGCAATTCCTTGGCCGTTTCCTAGGAGTTAAAATTTCGTCTGAATTCTATATATTTTCTCATCATTTGCAAGTGAAAGCAACTTATTTTTTTCATTGAAAAATAGGCCAAGAGATGTTCGAAGGTATCCTTCGATACTGACATGAGACGTTTTATTTTGATATTATTTCTCATTATTCTACCATCTCTTCACATGTGGTAAAAATGTTTAATATCATTTCCCTTTATAAAAAGTTGGCTATATTTTGGCTGCTTCTGAGAAATTTGATGAGAGAGGGGGGAGGGGGGGGGCTATGTTAAATTCTTGTTCCAGTGAAAACTATCTGCAACAGCCATAGTAGATTAAGATATTCCTCGTCTATAAGTTAAACGCCAGCAAGTTGCTAGACCGAGCATGAACTATGAAATAACATGGCTGACAGGGTTTAGGTGAGGATAAAAACTGAAAGTGAAAATCCAAAAGCTCTTTGTCTAATTGACGCGAGAGAGAGAGAGAGAGAGAGAGAGAGAGAGAGAGAGGGACAGACAGACAGACAGACAGACAGACAGAGAGAGAGACAGAGAGAGAGAGAGAGCTAAGAGGATGCTCGCCGTTCGTAGAGCGGTCACAAATCTGATCTAAGAAATGTCAGTTACGGAGAAAGAACCCTGGCTTAGGATTCCTCATTTCATTAGACAGCTTGCAGGCATTTAGTGCGGGGCCTTAGAAACTGTGAAGCCGGTAGCTTATGTTACTCTTGCTATAAGTTAATCTGGCGCCGAATCTGTGAAACGAAGTTCTATTTTGTTCTTCTCAAATCGTAATATAGACAGTATGAGTAACCTTATGCCCTATGCCTCCAAAGCTGGCCAATAACTTAAGGAATGTTTGGAAGGGTTGATGGATTTTGATATTGCACTCACCCTGAGGCTCCACAGCAGTGACGCTAATCTGGGCAGATTCACTGGCTGGCCCACCTATCGGGAAGTTGAAAGCGGTGCAGGTGTATACGGCCGACTGGGTAACAGTGACAGTGAGCCGTGATGAGATGGACACCTCTGATGTGTTGTATTCCGTCTGTTTCTCCAGTGGGTTGTTACCGTTAGGAGGGATCTGGTACACACACAGAAAGACAACAAAAAAAAAGAGAGGATTACAGTACTCCATCAATACTGATAAATGAGAAATTGAATTAAGATTTTGATTTTTCTATGCAAGCCCTGTCTCAGATTGGTGCCAAACAACAATCACTGAAAAGACACCAACATTCTCTGGTTTCAGAGAAATCTCTGAGGAACGATTTTCCTAGAAAACAAAGACGTTGGCTTACAAGTAGAGTAAAAGCTGGTCATGCACTAGGGTTCTGCTTCCGCCAGGGGTTGTTCACTTGGCTTTCTTGTAGCCTGATGACAATCTTGGTAGAGGAGAATGAAACAAGTTTTTCTGTATGCACATGCAAGATCGGCGTCAAGCTTACGGAGAGCCAAATAAGTGACAGCTCCCCACCCCAAAAAGCAAGCACAGCCCTATTGCAATGACCTGCCTTTACTCTATGTGTGGTCTGTGAGTACGTGAAAGTCCCACACAGACAGGAAACTTTCTATTGTGGAGAAGGAAATAACACAAGATCCTGAAGGAAAGACTGTAACCCCCACAATAAAAGTACGTACCTCCGTCCATTGCAGTACCCGACATTCAACAGGGGCTAAGCCATATCTTGGTTGTGATGTCTTATGTCCTTGTCTTTTTGTTGTTGTTGTTATAATTGATGATGTTGTTGTTGTTGATGATGTTATCATTGGTGTCACTGTTATTGTTGTTGTTGCTGCAGTTATCATTTGGAGGGAAATCAAGGCTTCGAACCCAGAGCCTTCAATGTTTTGGCTCTCAGAACATACAGTATATCTTTCTGTGTGTGTGCATGTATGTATGTTTAACATAGGATTACTAACCAGTTCGCCGTTTTTCTTCCATTCAATTGTAGGACGTGGTATCCCAGCTGCCTGACAGGTAATGTCCATGGTAGATCCCAAGGCTTGTGTCCGGTTTCTAGACAGTATTTTCTTATCAATGATCTCAGCTTTCGCTGAAAAAAAAAAAAGACAAAGACAACACAAATATACAGATCACATTCTTAACTTCATTACAGTTCTAACTTATGAATATAACACGAACATAAAAATCAGGATTCTTGCCCCAATCTGAAAATGATTTTCCAGGGAATTCCAGATTTCAGTACTGTTCCGGGAGTGTATGTAAACACATTATCAGGCTTCAATTTCTGTGGCTATTCTAGACGTGTCAGTCACAAAAATGTGCAGATTTTATCACAGCAACTTGTTAAGAGACACCAGGACGGAACTATTAAAATAAGAAGATTTCTAGGAGATAACTGTCTCCAAAACAAACCCTAAAACAATTCCAAAAGCTTCTGAAATTCATGGCGGGACATCAACCCTTAAAAAAAAAAAAGTCCAACCTTACTTAAAATCAAAAGATTTCGGTAAACGATGCACATTCAATCATAGACCACCACCGGAAGAGAAAGCTCGGCGATACAGTAGCCACCTTTCACGGTTTCAACTTTGTTAGTGAAACGCTTTGCGTTGGAGAAGGATGTGGCAGAAAACCAACGGTGGTAGGTTTGCTAATTAATGCGGCAACGATATAAGTATAAGAAACATCACTCGCAAGTCAGTGCACTCTTCTCTAGCTCTTCCAATTTAGTGGCAGCCATCTTGGCTTTTCTAGAGACATACTTCCTTTGCTAAGGACGCGACGCCACAGGGACCAAACAAACTCAGCCATGCTTTGCATAAGCGCAAACTGACATTGTTCGTTCGTCTCCTGAAATTTGTTTATTACTGACGGATTATCTGATCCTTGCCATTCTATAGTTCGACTCATTTTTTGCAAATGTCACAGATCTCGCCTTGCCTGTTGTTATCGGTAGATCTCTGGTGTATCCACACATGCATTAGAAACTGGACCGTAAGCTGTCTTCGACCGAAGCGACCCCAGCTGGAAGGGTTTTTTTTATTCTTAACCAGAACAATATTGTTCTGGGTCTAACAATGCAAAGGTGTATAAAGACTGCTTCTAAGCAACGTGAAAGTTCATATGCATTTTTTTCTGGGTGCGATGGCTGATATACTCCACCGAAATCAAGCCAGAAAATCCCTAACTTGCAGTTTAAATTGAGTGTGGGCCCTCGAGTTTCTCCTGATGGCAGGAAAGGTACTACCAACACTGGTCACCTCATGTGCATGGAAAATTGTCAGGAATCGGAAACTTTACTGAAGGTAACATTAGTCTCTGAAAATGCACTGAAACTACATCACAGAATGTCCACTCGTACATCCCATCTTATGTATCCTGAGTATCAGGAAACATCCTGTAATCCACAGAATTTTACCATGGTAAAGTCACTGATAACAGCAACTTCGTTTACGCTTACTTTTCCCACGTTCCCACGAAAATACAAGTTATTGTTCCCACTGCAAAAGGATGACTCCTCATGGCTTTGCAGTTTGCAAAGGGAGCACCGAATTATGTCCATTAACTGTAATAGGAGAGTAGAGCCTCGACGAAATCTTGGAAATTTTATTTTTCATACTGAAAGGTGGCGCAACATTAAAGTTTCAGTAGTATCTCAAATTCTGGAAACATAAAGACACTGGTAGTCTATACCATTTTTAAAACATGCTCAAATCCTGTACGAATATATTAAAATTTCATACATCTCTTTAAGGCAAGGGAGATATTGATCGAAATTTGATAATCTAAAATTCAGCCACCAGTTTTTCAATTCTACCCTTCACTGGCATTACAGGCAGCAGAAGCCGATGGCGAAATTTTCCGACACCATGATAAAATATGGGTTTCTGTTCAAAAGGGTTGTTTTTCATCATTGTTTTCTCTACTGCTCCTTTATTAAGATCTGCATTTTTTTTTTACTGTTGTTTTAAATTTTGTTTTTGGTTTTCAGAAAATTCTGGGCATTCTGTCATCTCCGGTCATAGTACTAATTGTGAGCGATACATCACAAACTCGCGAGTTTGTAGTTTACCAGCACGACATGAAAGACGGTACTCACCATGGACGACCAGGTACGCCGGTGGAGACTCGGCCGTGTCCTTGAACTCATTCTCCACCTTGCAATGGTATTTGCCCCTATTGAAGACGGTGACATTGTAGAACCTGAGTGTTCCTTGGGAGAAGATACGATAGTTCTGTGCCTGGCGAGACATTTCTTCATCATTGTGATACCTGGAACATGACAGGGTGTAAACATCAGATCCGTAATAAGACAGCCAGCGTGGAAAAAGGTCTTCTTAAAATATACAGAAGCATTACAGAGAAAAAGACCTTGAGAAAGTATCACGGGACAACGATACGGCTTTTCCCTTCATACAGAGAGGCAAACATGGTAGACAAATTGCCACGATTATCAACAAATTCATCATGTTACAAACACTCTGGACACATCCAAGATGATCTTACCCAGGTGCACACACCATTTCATCACTTGTCCAGAAACACAATTTCATAACAATGTTAACCAGACAAACACACCATTTCATCACAATGCTGTCCAGACACACACACCATTTCACCACTATGTTGTCCACACACACACACCATTTCACCACTGTTGTCCACACACACACACCATTTCACCACAATGTTGTCCAGACACACACACCATTTCATCAAAATGTTGTCCAGACACACACACCATTTCACCACAATGTTGTCAAGACACACTCATCATTTCACCACAACATTATCCAGACACCCACACCACTTTACCAAAATGTTATCCAGACACCCACACCACTTTACCAAAATGTTATCCAGACACACTCACAATTTCACCACTTCATCCAGAAACACTAAACATCGCCTATGTTATCCACACATACTCAAGATTTCGCCACAACTTTATCCAGACACAGTCACAATTTCACAACATCCATATTTGGATACACATTTTCACCCCAGACATACTAACCATTAACTCACCACAACCTTATCCAGACACCCTCTCCATTTCACCATAACCGGACTTGGACACACAATTTCATCACAATGTTATGCAACCACTCTCACCATTTCATCCCAGCCTTTTCAAGACACGCTCACCATTTCACTACAAACGTGTCCATCCAAACACACTCACCATTTCACCACATTATCAGGACATGCTCACCATTTCACCACAACCTCATTCTGACATTTTCGCCACAACCTTATCAAGACCCACTAACTTACCATTTCACCACAACCTTGTCCGAGCCATCTCCTGATACTCTGCAGTGATATTTCAATCGAACGCCAAGCATAACTGTCTTGTTCTGAGGCGGGCCAATAATGTAAAGCTCTGAGGATTGACAGAAAAAGGCACAGCTTAAAAAAAAATACCGCATGCTACCATGTTGATATAAGAAGACTCAACATAACTATGTTTGTAAGTGTTTGTAGGAGTACATAAATGTGCAAAATAGTAACCTTAAGGATTGAATCTGAAGAGAAGCGAGAATGAGGACGCACGAAAGACACAATGACTTGCATGAGAGACAATGAATGGTGAGAAAAGAAAATGACGTATGCACATATTAACCATCAATTCTAGTGCATATGTCTCTTTCTTTCTTTCTTTCTTTCTTTCTTTCAAAAACGTAACCTAAACGACTGGATCTGAAAAGAAGCGAAAATAATGACGTAAGAAAGACACAGTGACTTGCATGAGAGACAATAAATGGTGAGAAAGAAAAATGACTTGTGCATATTTTAACTATCAATTCAAGCGCATATTCTTTCTTTCTTTCTTTCTTTCTTTCTTTCTTTCTTTCCTTTCTTTCTTTCTTTCTTTCTTTCTTTCTTTCTTTCTTTCTTTCTTTCTTTCTTTCTTTCTTTTCCAATAAAAAAAGAAAAAAGAAACGAAAACCCCATCTTTCTTTTCTGTTCTTCATGTTCCAATTATCTTTGAAATTACCTCATTTCTATCAGCCTTGCTAGTAAGAAACTCTCTTTGCATTAAAGCAAACTTGATTTAAACAGCACAATATATGCGTGAGTCCTCAGAAGCATTAAGAACAAACATACAGTCGACTCCGCTTAATCGCACAAACCTAAAATCGCTATCTTCGGTTCACTGCAACATTTTCTATATCTATAACATACTGTTGGTATTTTTATACAAAAGCCATTGGATAATCGCAACTACAGTTAATGCTCTCGAGGAGCTGTGATTAAGCGGAGTTGACTGCAGTCCTACATTCTACGGTGTTCTACATGAAAAAGTTCCATGGAAAGACTCTAGAGGCAGCTGCTGGAGGATCAGTTATAATTATTACTGCTCACTCTGTCTTGTATTTCACATTCCAGGCCTACTGGCCATGTTGGCCAAATGAGAGAAACAGGATGTTGTATCAAGTTATATCAAATGATAATGATCGACTCAATAGGATGTAACTTTTCTTTTTCTTTCTTTCTTTCTTTCTTTCTTTCTTTCTTTCTTTCTTTCTTTCTCTTCCTTTCTTTCTTTCTCTTTCTTTCTTTCTTTCTTTCTTTCTTTCTTTCTTTCTTTCTTTCTTTCTTTCTATCTTTCTGTCACTGAATGCTAAGAGTAAGCGCCTTTCTTTCTTTCTTTCTTTTCTTTCTTTCTTTCTTTCTTTCTTTCTTTCTTTCTTTCTTTCTTTCTTTTTCTCTCTTTCTTTCTTTCTTTATTTCTGTCACTGAATGCTAAGAGAAAGCGCCTGCCTGACTGACAGTGACCTAGTGATAGTGACTGTGATAGAAAGCGATATATAATATGTGGTCTAGTACCCAGCTTGCACTTAATCGCATTGCAAATGAACACCTCAGGTGCCACTGAAAAGTGAACTTCGGCGGCCGATGGAAAAGCGAATATAATAATATTTACTATATTAAATACAGTATTCTGTAATTTCGTCACTTTTGTCCAGAATTTATGTGACGCCGTCCCAGAGAATATCTTAACTAAGCGATACATGAACTCAGAAAGCCATACAATCACTCACTATTTGAGAGCTTGCGCAGTAACGATAATATTATGATCTCTTATCATCGCAAGAGTTACATTAGCGCACCAGTGCTAAATGCACCCTTAATGGCGTTCAACACACAGAGTTAATGTAAATTTTACGATGGTAAGAGATTCAACCATTAATGCGGAAGTTCTCAATTAACACAGAAGTAGAGAAGAGCGCTTGGCAACATCTCGGGGCCATTCAATAGTGAAAGTTTGGTAACCCCTCCACCACCGTAAGCAACGACGATCAATCACGTGTCAATTTAAAAGCCGACGGTTGGAAGTCGTTGTAGCTGCTTCTGGGATTAGCGTGGATTACGGAAATCCACATAGTTCACATACCACCGTCTGGATAACCACAAAAAACCCTAGGGAAATGTGCGCGCTCTTAGAGGTACCGTGTGTGTGTGTGTTCACAGCGTTCGGCGAAAAGGGCCACCTTGTCCCAGTCGACACTAAGTAAACCCATCTGAGTCAGCGTGCACAACACATTTTCTCATTATATTTCCATCCCTGTGGGTAACACATATTGTACCCTTCTTATACTTTTAAGGTTGCAGGAACTTAAGTGATCCAAAATCTGTGGACTATCACAGTCAATAACAGCAAGGTGTAGATATAATCATATAACCCGAAGTCACACATAAAAGAGGTGAAATGCAGTCCTAAACTTGTTACTAAATGTCTGTCGTGGGCAGTGTTTCCCAATGGCTTCATCGGATTTCATCTGCTCGGGCCTGTATCTGCAAAAGAGAGCCAAATTTCTAACCTATTTTCACCCAAATTAAAATGGTGAAAATTCTAGTTGAAGGACCCCCACCATAGGCGAGATATAAATTGAGCGCAATGGTGGAGCCAAACCTACGGACCAGTCTTGGCCATCTCAGAAAGTTCCTGTGATTCGAGGAGAAAGTTTTATAAAATGGCTCAAAGAGCTATGTTTAATTGTGTTCCTGCAGCCCCAAATCTACGTTCTCGTCATCAAAAAGAGTATGACACACATAGCATATTACCACATACTTTGACAGCTAAACATTGTGGAACATCGATACCAAGTACTCATTTAATGAGGATACCTTGATACCGGATGTAGTACAAGGTGGAAACAGAGCACACAGTAACAGAAGTGGCGAGTGAGCGGGCACATACAGATGCTCACACAAAGTAGAATAAAGGGAAAAGTGTTCAAGAACACAAATACAGAGAGAAAATGGAAGAAGGAAAGACAGTGATGTGGCGGTAATCGAACCCGCGACCTTTGAGTCGGCACCCATCGCATCGCCATTACTTTCTTTCCTTCTTCCATTTTCTCCCTATATTTGTCTTCCTGAGCACTTTCCCCATTACTCTACTTTGTGTGAGAGTCTGTTTGTGTCCGCTCACTTCTGACCTCTCTTGATACTGGATGAATATTACATGCATGATTTAATTTCATTCTATCATTTCATTATTCAGATTAACCTCGACATTAAGTACTCCTTGATAATAATTATACTTTTTCCATGCGCCAATGGCATACTAATTTCTTGTTTCGGTGCTTTATGGACTAAATAGATCTAGGTCTAGTGGCTAGATCTAAACCTTGAATAACTTGAAACTTTATGTTTTCGGCAAATTGGGTTCAGTGAAGTCCCATAACAAACGTGGCAATTGTTTTGGAAGCATCCACTGCGGATAAGACTACACACACTCAGCTACGACACGAGCAAACAACAAATGTATAATGTGTCTTGTTATGGAAACAAAAGTTGATCAAAGAACAATCACTAGCACTTTCCTTCAACGATGCCGACATCAGTCAGTTTGTCCTCGTGAAGGAACGACGCGTCAATATCGCTTACAAAAAGTAAACAGTAAGTCAGTATAGTTGTACTGTTGCAGTTATCGCTAAACATTTTGTTGTTGTTGTTGTTGTTGCTGTTTTTGTTTTTGCAGTTGTTGTTGTTGATGTTCTTGCTGTTATGGTTGCCGTGATATTGCACCGATCCTGCATGCTACTCACCTCCACTAAGACTTACGTAAATAAAGAGGGACGTTGAGGTAAACCTACGAGGATACTCTTAACCTCAGTGCAAGTTTGCCTATCTAGTTTCGATCCCCACGCTACGCTCCTGAAAGTTCCCACTCATAATTCTCATTTATTGTATTTTTAACGCAGCTTCCAGTTGTAAAGCTACGCCATCCAATCGTCGGCAGACAAGTCCTGGCTACAAATGGCCATGGACATTGTCTCGACTCACGAGGATTTGCTTTCTGATTTCAAATACTAGACGTGTTTATAGCAATTTATTCCATCCTAACGTTCGGAGGGAAAATAACCTAGCGATCAGCAATGTTTCCATGCTGTACACAATGTTTCATGGCGCTCCCCGATGTGAACTGTATCACTGAATTCAAATTAGTGATGTATCCCATGTTACCGTTTCTTTCCTTGTATATCATAGGCGGGGCATTAATTTATTATCACTTTCCCCCTACCAAAATAAGACAACATCAACAAACAAACAAACAAAAACAATTGCAAAATGTGCTGAAAACCAGCAGCGCCAAAACAGAAGTCTACAGTATTTGACTAAAAAACTTCACACCACACAATGCTGTTATATCATGAGGTTTGTCTAGTGTTTCACGCCAATGATAACAGGCACATTCCACAATAGATTACTATTTCAAGAGCTCTTCTTTCTTGGCCGACACCAGGCCATTCTACTAAACATGACTTTTGCTCCGTACATAATGAAGATTGAAATGGTCATTCCATGGAACCTGTTCAGTCAGCTGCCTTTATAAAAAAAGGAAAGTTTCTACGGTGAGTTAGCAAGTTTTCTTTGTTTGTGTCATTAGTAATAAATCAACGTGGAATTGTCTGAATAAAATTGGCACCACTTCATTGTATCTGGCTGGAGTAACTGGCACAGCAATATCCGTGGATTGGCCTAAAAAATGAATCCCAAAAGGATGTCTTCGGGGTGCCTTGCGCATTGCTGGCATTCCGATGATAATGTAATCACAAAAATGCTTTATATGCATGTTGCGAACCAGACCTGATAACATTTTCATGCTAATTATAGGCGTGCAGTTGTCTTAATACGGTCAAAAATGCACTAAAATAATGGGATGTCATGGGTCACCTCCGTGCCATTGTCTCCAGCCAGGTACGTTACTGTTTCTTCATGTACTTCCTTTGACGTCGTAAACCCTTCCTTCTCTTGCTCCACT
The DNA here is from genome assembly GCA_033807755.1 of Ellobium chinense. NCBI lineage: Eukaryota > Metazoa > Mollusca > Gastropoda > Ellobiida > Ellobiidae > Ellobium > Ellobium chinense. Next base: position 697,168 of record JAWQUT010000139.1, read on the forward strand.
TCATATTCACCTTGTCTCCTGATTTGTTTGACGGTGAAATATAAATTCTCTGAGGTGGGCAGTCCTTTTCTAGAATCTGCAACCAATAGCATCTTTTCTATATTAAGCCCACATCCTTCGTTAAAAGCCGTGCGTAAAGACAGTATGACCCCTGGAATATGACATCCAATTTGATAGCTGGACACAGTGGACTCTCGATATGTTATAAAACTCATTTCTCTCGATCTTTTAAGTACTCATTAGGGCCTACACCTTGTTCCTGTATGAATTCTATATGCATGGATTCAGTACAATTTTATCATGTCATTGTTCGGGTAGACTTCGATATTAAGTATTCCTCAACAATTACTATAATTTTTCCCACACGCCAAGGGCTTACTTATCATCAGTCTAATGAAATGCATTGCACTCCACTTCAGCACGAAGGAACATAAATATTATTGTTATCTTCCTTACAATGCATCATTTTGAAAAAAAAAATGCGCTATCTATGTCACTGTCAGTGTCAGCTGTAAATGTTCTATGACAATGTCTGGAATGGAAAAACAAGGGGTTATTATATGCTTAGCAATTCCTATTGAAAAGGAATAATCATTCTTTCTCCTCTTTTACATGTTTTACAAAAACTTTACAGCTGTTCTTTACCGTTTTCGTCTTCCCTTCTTTCTCCAATTCGTTCTCCGCTACCTCTTCCAGAATTGTCTCCGAAACACCTCTTTCATCCAAAAACATAACGAGGTTATGATATGGGGAAAAACACCTCACTGGAATTGTCTTGCAGTCACCTCGCATCAGCTGTTTTCAGTAAGTTCTCAACACACACAGCAATTTTTTGAACGACCTGATTACAGCCTTCCAACGTTTTTCATTTTGACACCATAACTAATTACCATGTAGGGCATAATCAACAGATAACAGAAAGGAGTTTCATGTTAAATCAGTACCTGCTCTCCAATACTTAATTCGAAAAGTAACATAACTTCATTACAATAAAACTTATACAGCGACCATCGCTGATTCTTCATAAAACCGGTCGCCTTCATGGGCCTATGGTGTTTTATCTTACTAGCTGCGTTCTCGTGCTGCCCGCGAAGGGCTGGGGGGAGGAGGAGGAGGAGAGAGGAGAGGGGAGGGGGGTGCTGGAAGATGCAACCAAACTCATGCCACACCTACACGCATTTTTACTATCCCTCTTACAACAAAACTAGTGTGATCAGATCTATCGAGGGATTTGGCCTCATAGGGTCAACTTGACAACTCTGGGTTGCAAAGAAAGGCACTTCTCGATTAGCAACTGGCTTTCTTCTGTCGCCTGATTTTATATCATGTCAATTTCTAGGCGCGATACACAAATTAAAAGGGGCCTCCCTAAATCCCCTGGAGACCCAAGAGGTCACCCTGGGCTAACGATGCATGTTTCTGTGATACTTCCTCGTCATTTCAGGATGTCTTGCCGTAAATTCCTCTATAAAAAACAAACTAATAAAGTAAACTTTTTACCTGTTAACCGGTCTCCTCAGCAAGTGGTCACAATATACAGGTAATAGTCAGACCAGATTTGACTGTTTTGCTTTTTACAGGTCATAGCCATAAGTCATGGCTCTTGATATCCACACTTCTATCAGACATGTGGAGTGAAATGCAAGTCATCTATGGCTAAAGGCAAACACACACACACACACACACACACACACACACACACACACACACACACACACACACACACACACACACATACACACACACACACAAACATACACACAAGCCTCTGACAGCGACTTTATTTTTGTTGTTGTTGTTGTTGTAGTTGTTTTCGTTAAACTGAAAACAAACAAACTAAAAAATTATGTGAGGTCATGCGGAGACAGTGGAAACATGATCGTTGGATTTATCTTTTCTGACACAGTCATGTCCAGCTTTATTACTCAGCAAAATCTCTGTTCTAATTTGCTGCGACCTTCGGCTAACATCTACAATGCTATTATATATTCTGGTATGCATGCCGTAACGCTTAAAAATAAACGCCAGCCCAGGAATGTACATATATGTGTTTCCGACCCCACTTATCTTTGTTCCTTTTCACCTGAACATTCCATAGCATTAAAAAAAGTGTCCCATGACTTTGTCTGCTTTTGATTTAAGTTTTAATGTCCTTTATCAACGACAAGACTTGAATTCCTGTCAGGATGAGACCCCGGTGGTGGAGACATTACGGATGGATAAGGCAGACAGAGTAAAGTCACTGAAAGACCGCTTGTTTTTCCCAGACGTATCAACCGATGAGGATGTAGCCCTCAGACTGCAAGAGTCTGGGATTACATGCAGGTCAAATGGAGAGGACAGGCCAGAGAGGACAGGCCAGAGAGGACAGGCCAGCGAGGACAGGCCAGCAGAAATGGACGGGAGGGTCTATAACCAACGTGCGACCAGCACCTTCAGCACTCACACCTTAAGACGATCGCTGCTGAGGACTGAGTACATATTAGTGGCCTGCCCAGACTGCAAGGATGTCAGTTCTGCTAATAAGTAAGCAGGCAGCCAACAACTAAGTACTATAAGTATAAGTGCCTCTGGGGACTATCCAAGAAGAAATTCATCACTAGTGGGAATCGAACCCGGAACCTTTCGCACTAAAGGACAAAAGTGTTCTTACCCTCGCCGTGCAAAGGCAAAACACCGTTTTATCATTATTTGATTATTTGGTTATGATTATATGGTGTTTTTAATCCAGTACAGTAGTAATAAGAAGGCGTGTGCGCAGATAAGAAAAGTCGTGAACAACTCAGCGGCAGAACCTCCAAGGCTGGGAAAGATGAAGGGAGGTGAATTCCTTTGTTTAACAGGATTCGGCCCAAGTCTTGCTCTCCTCCTCCTCCCATCCCCCACCACCTTCACTCCCATCTAGATTCCATTCCAAAAACCTTCCGCCGACATAAATGTATTTTTTCCCAAGCCCTTGCAAAGATATTTTTACACAAAGTCATCAAAGCCAACGTCACGATTTCTGAAACAGAGAAGGCGAGCTATCTCTCATAAGACTCCGTGATTACTGACAGGGCTGGCACCGTCGGCTCGACAGCATCCAAACCAAAGATGAGCACACATGCTCTTGACTTAAAATGCACCGTAAAAACAACCTTTAAGAAGTTTTAAAGCAAGGAGGTAAATTTTATTAAAGTTAAAGCCCAAACTTGACGCACAAAATGTTTCGGCAAAATTATTATCATTTGAAAGTGCCCGAGGGATAAATTTAATTTGATTCTGATCGATCAAGACAGAAATTTAGTGTAGTCTAGTCCTATGAGTGAAAGAGCGTTATGTATCAAGAGACACTTACCTGTCTTGAGTAGTACAATAGTAATGGTAATAATATAAAATTAATATAATTACGTAAGATCAAATGCCTGGTAGAAGAATGGAATCGACATGACTGATTATAATAGAGAATACTGACATAAATTATAAATGAGACATAGAGAGAGAGAGAGAGAGAGAGAGAGAGAGAGAGAGAGAGAGAGAGAGAGAGACACAGGGAGAGAGACAGAGAGACACAGAGAGAGAGAGAGAGAGAGTGAGTGAGAGAGAGAGTGAACATAACTGTAACTTAGTATGTGTTAGCAGTAGTACAGTATGTGTATTTCTCATACACAATAATTCTGATATCTCTCGAGAAATTTGTTTTAAAGTTGGATGTGTCTACTGAAATAACCTTCTCTACCGTGGGAAGACAAGCCTTGCCTACATAATTATGGTCTGGATACTACCTCGACTCAGATTGGATTCGCTTTCATATTTTAAACACTAAACATTTTTATATGAATTTTCATTATCGTAACTTTCGGATGAACAGTAAACCAGCGATCTGCAAAGTTTCTAACCGGTATGTGATGCTTTTGTAATTTCATTCCAAGTGAAATTCGGAAATCTTGGCGCTACCAATGTTAAGCGACTGAATGCAAACTTTTGAAGTGTACCATCATGTCTCTCCTCTACTTTTAGAACCGCTGGCGGGTCTTTAAGTTTTTTGTGTGTGGATATTATGCAAGGGCGCCCAGAGATGATCATTACACAAAGCGGTGCATGAAATCTGAAGGTCACACAAGTAGTAATAACGGAGAGGAGAAAAAAAGGCATGTGGCGGTGTCATAAAACCAAGCCTTATGAGCTGATGGAGACATCCCCCTTGTCATAAATTTAAAAGGGGATTTGAACATTTTTTTAAAGAGATGTTAGGTTTTTCTTAAGTAGTGCAAACTTTCAAATGCAGGAGAGAACGTGAAATCAGCGCGTGGTCAAAATATTTTTTAAGGGATTTTTTTTTTAATATAAAATTTAAGGACCGGATCGTGCGATCGCGTTGTCAGGAGGAAATGCTGTGTAAAAGTTTTCATAATAATTATCTTATCATTTTTAATATTATTTAATAATTATATTTATAATAATATTGTAAAATCTTCTGGTCCGTGCAGCCTACTAGACTAAGTCGCCTCACTAATTATGGTTTTGCTATCCTGCCCTTTGCATCTTCCTTTTATTCATTACTATTCCTCACATTTAAATGCCCGTATATAAACAGGTTAATCTATATTCCGTTTAAGTCGCAATTTCTTTTCAAATAAAGAACCCGAATGACTAGCAAGCCTACACTCTACGTCATGTCCTTAGATGTGATTCAGACATTGCATGGTATTTCTGCGCAATTAAAGATCGGCATGTGGGGAATTTGCATATTACAGTAAAATCTCGATAGATAGTATTTCTCAGCGCATGGAAAAATTGATTATACTTAATATTGTGGTGCACTTACCATCGAGGTCCAATCAATAATGAAATGACAGAATAATTGTGTGAATCCGCGCATGTGAAATTCATATTTAATAACAAGGATTACTTATTAAATGAATATCGAATTCCATTGTACTTGCATACAATAATTAAACTGTCAGATTAAAAAAAAAAAACTATGTCTTTGCACTCGGTGAAAGTATACATTACAATACTGAGATTTGCCTAATATCGAGGTTCATCTAAACGATGAAATGCCGTGGAACCTCGATACGTAGGACTCGTTTAATACGTATACCTCATTATTAAGTATGGATTTCACATGCAAGGATTCATTATCATTCTATAATTTCACTACTACGAAGGACCTGCACTTTTAAGGATAGCTCAACAATAAGTACACTTTTCCCAGGTATCTAGGACATATTTTATGCCGAAATTCTACTGAAATGGGATAACAATGACTATGTGCGTATGAAATTAGTGAGGTATATAGTGCTTAATTATTGAGATCGAGGTTTGATTCTACCAATGTGACTCTTCGAAGTAGTGAACGCCTTACTGAGGACATACCCTTCGATAGCGACAATAAATTATATGTAGGCATATACATGTTGACCGTTAATACGGCCGCCAACTCAAGAATTCTGCATCGGCATCGTAATTGTATACTGTACTTAGTTCCACTTCTAAACTGGCATTTTATTCTTTTTTTATTTCATAAACAGCTATAATAGTGTTAATCTATATGTCCTAATAAAGTGTGTCACTCTTCAGGGATGGCAGCAGTCGATGGCAAACTTCCGGAAACCAAGATCCACATGAAGGTCTTTGTTTACTATGGAAATGGCTTTGGTATTTATTCTAGTATATTTTCTTGTTAAAATGATTGGGTTTTTTTTTTTTAGATTTGATTTTTCGGCTTTCCAAATTTTTTTAGGCATCCATCCTGCCATCCCTCATTCTTGTTAAATTTAATTTAACATTTTCCGTCATCCATTCTCAGAGACACACTAGTTGTGATTTTGTAGTTTTCATACCGATGGTTTCATTTCTTCAAAAATCATGCATAAATTTCGATGTGGGGACTATTCTACTAAGGATGGGGTGGGAGGGGGGAGGAATGAGGCATTTATGATGGGCAGTACATAATATAGAACTTAAGTAATAATACAGAAATAACTTTCTTTTTTTTTTTTAATATTTGGGATTTTTTTTTTTAAAGGGGAGGAGGATAGGATGGAATACTGTCACTTCCTACTTTAATTCTCTTCGAACAATTTCGTTAAGTGCCTTGCTTCTCTCTCTCTCTCTCTCTCT
>JAWQUT010000139.1:703526-721052 GCA_033807755.1 Ellobium chinense
ATTTGTGATTGTTGCTAGGGGGGTAAGGTTACCCTGTTTACTGAGTGAAAAGGCCTAAAATATTAGGTTGTCTGCTTCACTGCCTCCGTTCTCAAAATCTAACTGGTTCAGGTGCGTTTTTCTTTATGTCAAAATTTGGAGGAAGAGCTAAACAACATAATTATTTGGAAAGTATTTTGAAACGGCACCCCAGGATAAGTTAATGAGAGGTGTAAAACCTAATATAGCCAACAGTGAAAAATACACTGGCATCTTCATAACTTACATCTTCAGTTTTGATCAATGACAGTGTGATGCCTCTCAACGCACTGTTTTGGTTGCCAAGCTTTGAACTAAACTGAGACAGGCAAACTTTAATTTTTTTATGTTTAATCCCAAATACGTTTATAACAAAATGACTTAACAAGTATCGTGAATATCGTAATAAGCAAGGTCGGGTGTACGTATATTTGCATATAAAAAAAAATAATAATAAATTGAAAATATGACTATAAATGATTCCGTAGGAAAACTGGTTTACAATAATTGTTAGACTATACTGTACATCTCATTCATAATGCAAACACACAGAACAGTACACACATTAAATACACAATATTACAAATGAAACACGTAACAAAGTCATTGCTGGTCGCCCGTGGCTCAGTGCCCTGCCTGCCACCCCTCCCCCTCCCCCAAGCTCTAAAGCCAGATATCCATTTACACCTGAGTCGAGAGGGGAAAGGGAAGTGCAGTGTCTTTCCTATAAACCACAACGCAAACCGCCCAACCCACGGGTTGAACGCACAAACCTTAGACTTGACTATCTTCAGTTTCTCAGTACGACTCACAAACCGCAAGATCACGCGCTTCCCCAATCTGCCCTAATTTGTGGCTTACGACCTTATAGATCAACACAGACTCAGTGTATGCACCAGCAAGCCGATTGGCCGGCAGTTCTAGAGGAGAAGGTAGTGCGTTCAATCACGACGTCATAAGATCGATTACCCCTCTCAAGGAATGATCCAAAAACTGTAGTAGTTTTCGATAATACGCACAGATTGTCTTAGAACATATCAAACTGAGTTGTTCTTTCAACAACACTGTCAACATTACTTAAAATTCCGACAACTTTTAACAGTTGTCTTAAGATTCAAATTCAAAATACCCCCGCCGATACCATTTAACTGCAATCAGCCTAATCACATCACTTGTCGTTTAGTGATAACCTCTTCATCGAATAGATTCTGATGTATTATTTGCAAGTAAAGCTTGGAAATAAATTAAAAACGCCACATCGTTTTTCTTAAGTTCCCGCTGACTTGCCCATAAGCAGAGTGGACCTTAATAATAATGGCTGTGACCGATCCTGCTTAGTTGAAAGTTCCACTTAATCACAACATTTCACACATGCATACTTTTATATAAAAGTAACTGGATAATTTCAACTCCTTTTAATCGAAATTTTTTTCTATGCCCCTGTGGAGTTGCGATTAAGCGGAGTCGACTGACCATCTATCACCCACTCTACTTTTGTCACAAGATGACTCAAACCAGAAAGAGAGATAATTATTACATGTAAGTACTGTAATATCCTTTACTTAGGGGTGCCTTAAAACTGACCCACAGCGTAAATTATGGCCCGTCAAAAGAATAAACACGGTCCGCAGAGTAATTATTGACTAAAATGTTTTATATTGTTCATGTCGCTTAAATGCAATATCCCGGTAAAGGACATCTTCACCGAAGTTTGGGATTTAATGCCTTTAGATTGCCAACAGTTGAGAACGTGTGCATTAACGATGGGATCTCTTACTATTGTGAGAATTACATCGATGCATCGATGCTGAATGCACCCTTAACAGCTTTCAACATGTAATTCTTACACTTGTATGAGATCTCATCGTTAATGCGCAAGTTTTAATGTGTTGCCCATGTTGTGTCAAAATCTCAGACCTCTAGTTTCAATAACTTCGAGAGTTGACGTCATAACTGCGAAATATTTATGCAATGCACTGTTGAGGGCATAAACCAGAATACTGCACCAATTTTTTTTTGTGAAATTTGGTGTCGTGATAAGAGTCTTTGTCGGTTTGCACGTACGCTTTAGACAGACTGTTTTCTTAATGAAGTCATTACATTATCTTTTTTTTAACTGTAGCTCAATAAACCTTAAATCAACTGGCTAAGCCTACTGTTTATTACAACGCATTAAGCAGTCGAGCTTATTCCGAAGAATAGCTTTTATAAGTGCAATTTTATGATCATGAGAATTTTCTTTTCTCATTCTCTTGTGACATTTGGACTTTGGCGTTTATCAGGTCTTTGAGTGCACTTGCAATTGTCATATCTCAACGTTAATACCAGGAGAACATTCGACAATACTGTTCTTATAATTATGTAACTTATCTATATTAATAAAGCGCTTCAGCCAAATTTGTGTCAAAGATTTCTTGAGAACAACGTAACGTAAAAACATGCGGTTTTCACCTAAATTTGTAGAAAAATACACAAAAGGTAACTATACACATCAGTCCTCTTTATATCTTTTACCCTTTATAAAAAACAAGAATGTGTATTGCAACGAAATACAATCTCCGATAGATCTTTTCAATCCGCCCGATTCGCCAATCGTCCAACTTTTTCACGCAGTCTGATGCATTCGTTTATGATGCCTTTCGGTGCGCTACGTATTCTTTCGCTGCTGGTGCGTTGCCTGCCTGCCCATTTGTAAAATGGGGAGTTAATCTTGTGCTAGTATAAAATCGTATTACCCAGAGAATCAAACTATCCTTTCCAGACGAGGAGTATGCCTTTAAATATATATGTGATATTTTTTTAACTGTCCCTATTTACAACGGGCCTAAAACCACATCCTCCCTTCGGACCATGCTTGTTTTCAAATGCGTAACAAGAGTGCTTTGATATGGAACGAAGCAAGTGGAACTTTTGACTGGTGGTGTACTAACAGGTGGTTGTGCTTAGCAGGTGGTATATTGGACTGAACTGTGACTGTGTTGTAAAAGTTCCATGGTATGTATCTAAAAGGCCCACCCGGAGTATAAAAGGAAAGGGAGTGCATGATAGGACTTTTCACTAATTTGAATTCAATCGCACGTCTCACATCGGAGCGTTGTTTTATCCGAATTTCACGAGTAAAGGATTTCAAGACTGCCTTAGAATTTTGCAGATCGCCAGTTTACTGTCCTTCCGAACGTAACGGTAAAGAAAATTTATATTAATCTACTTGTTAACTGACTTCAGTATGACTCACGGTTCAAAGTACAATTTCTATCGCTACTGGTACTTTTCAACATGCTAATTACGAATTTTAATTTACGCAAAGTTAAGTTTATGTTTGGGGAAGATACTGACAGCCAAATGTAAAAAGACATTTTATTTAGCGACATAAGCCTCATTTTGACTAATTGCAAGACATATTACAGTTAATGAGTTCCATGAATAACACCTCTAGACATGTATTTTGGAGTGTTATCTGAAAGATCGTATATCCCTCTACATTGATCTGAAGATACTGTCTTTTATTAAACACTCCAGTACTCTGTTGGGAAGAGGGCTGTTGTGTCATAGGAATTCTGCAAAATTTAACCTCCGACACGATGTTTAGTCTGCTAAATGGAATGCGAAAACAGCACTGCCCTGTCTGACCATAAATTACATGTTCGGACTTAATCAGCATGAAACCGGTGACATACATATCTATAACATTGAATTGGAAAGAAAGAATTTCACCTGCAGACTGACAAATTTTTAAAGCTTCGCTCTCTGATCATTAACATCGGAATGCAAGCCCCGCCTACAATCGTGGACACGGCTTCGACTCAGATGGGTTTGCTTTCGTATTTTAAAAACTAGACGTTCTTAATGATATATAAATGTTCTTTACTATAACATTCAGAGGGACAGTAAAGTAGTTGTTTGCATAGTTTCTGTGCAGTACGAAATGTTTTACTGGTGAATTTCGGTGAAACAGCACTCCGATATGAAGCGTGCGATTGAATTCAAAACTAGAGTCGTGTCCCATTATGCCACACCTTTCCTTTTATACCTTGGCCGGGCCTTTAAGAAGGAGGTCATATTTCCTCTTTGGACTCGAATATTGTGATTTCGAGAACTCACTGGACTATTTACCACCGCTTCTTGTTCGGCAATATCTCGACAAGAGTCGCAGAACGCAAGTGGGAGATGGATTCTGATGCATTTAACCCTACAATCCTTGTCTGAAGGCGAGATATTGAGCCAGATATTGAAAAGAAAACCCAAATATCCCAAAAGGAGACTTCGCATTCAACTTCATAAACCAAGTATAGAAAGTAATTCCGTTTCCTTGACACTTGTTCTTCCTTTCGTTGTAGGTGTATAGTAGGTGGAGGTACTTTGATCTTTGACGATTTGTGGGTTCAATGTTCTTGACTGGGAAATTTTGGGGCATTAACACATAATTAAGAAATCCTGGCGCTGGGACATTTTTTTTTTTGTTCGCCACGATTATTGTACATCCATTCTTGATTTGCTTATGGGCAATTCCAGCAAAATGCCACGTCATTTACGCTATATTCTGAAAAGCTTTGACTTTATTGTAATCAATTTTGATAGTTTCTAACAGGGGAGAATCTATTCTTTAGATATAAACCGAAACTGGTTTCTGTAAAGTCAAGGCTGTTCAGAAATTAGCGTAACTGACATGGCATTCTGCTGGAATTGCCCTTATATCATTTTAAGTCCTGTTTCTTCTTACAGATCCTCCATTTAATGACTTCCCTATTTGTCTATGCAGTATGTGAAATTTTAATAGAACCCGAATCAAGGTGCTAGAATAGGTGTATCATGCCTCTCGTAAAAATCTCCCCAGGAGATGTTTTCCAAAGTGTATTTTTTTTTCTTGTCTTTATAAAAGACACAAACGTGAGGAGCCATAATTTGACCTCTAATACTAATAGCGATAACAAAATCCCTCATGAATCGTGATCTCTAACTAACATTTAATTAGATGTGAATAGAGATGATCTGGGTTTTTATTGGTGGCTGAAGGTTGTAGTCGGGGCCTTTAGGCAGGTGCTCCAATGTTAAGGAGAAAAAAAAAAAGACGTATTGCATGTATAAAAAATATATAAAATGTGCAATGCTTTCAATTTTTTTTTTTTAATATGATGTCATGATCAGACACCTAGAAGACCTCAGTATCGTAGATTTATTTCGCTTCATATGTTCTGATGAATTATTTGACAGTCCCCAGAGACAACTTAAGCTTTGTATACGAAACAATCCATTTTTGAAACGGAATTAACGCCAAAGATTCCAAATCAAGAATTTCTTGTACTCATCTTCTCATTTTACTCACTGATAGCTTGGACAAAATACTGCGATCCTTGTCAAAGAAGCTGCTAGTGTTAAAAAAAAAAAAAGTAATATTATTGCCGATAGTTGAAGTTAAGTCTCTCACTGCTACCAATATGAGTCGGAGAGAAAGGTGTGTTTGAATCGGAAGGATCTGATGGGCTCCTGGTGTCAGCCAAGACGCATCCATACGATAGTTACAAATTAAATCACCACTGGAAAAACAAGCTTCAGAACGCTTCGCTAAACCCCTGGTTGGAAGACTCAGCATGTATGCCTGCTCTAGATGCCAAGTGGAGCAAGGGCACCAAACTAAAGTCTTTTATGCTGATCTGCTTTTTTAATGCGGAAGTTCTTAAATGGCTGTTGAGAAAACAGATTGTTGGATCAAATAGACAAATAACGACAGGGGTGTGGACCCTGCAGGATGCCTTTCGACAACTGTAGAGGAGGCGTTGGAGGTGGGGACAGAAGCGGATTTGCGTAAGAGATGGGAGTGTTTTCGAAGCCAGCGATGACGTGGTCCACTTTCATCCCAGGCAGGCTTCCATAATCCGCCTCGCAGAAATGTCGCCGGTGGGGGTGGGAATTTCCCCGCCTTATTGCATCGTCAAGACAATACACAGATTTAAAATACGTCAGAAAAAATAACAGGAAAACAATTATGAGCGGCAAAGCTCTGACATGAAATGGCCGGTGAATAAGGCTCTGAATTCACGATATCATTTTTAGCCAAGCGATAAACATGTCCCAATAAACACGTTATATCCGATGGAATTCGACAACACTATGCTTTGCTTGAGTTAGGTTTCACATCCCTTTTCAGCATAGTTATGACTATATCTAGTATATCAGACGACACTTTAAACCTGTCANATATCCTAGCAATCCCTAGATCACGTGGTGTAACTGACCCGTCTGAAAATACCTCATTTGACCTCTAATACTAATAGCGATAACAAAATCCCTCATGAATTGTGATCTCTAACTAACATTTAATTAGATGTGAATAGAGATGATCTGGTTTTTTTATCAGTGGCTGAAGGTTGTAGTCGGGGCCTTTAGGCAGGTGCTCCAATGTTAATTTAAAAAAAAAAAACGTATTGCATGTATAAAAAATATATAAAATGTGCAATGCTTTCAATTTTTTTTTTAATATGATGTCATGATCAGACACCTAGAAGACCTCAGTATCGTAGATTTATTTCGCTTCATATGTTCTGATGAATTATTTGACAGTCCCCAGAGACAACTTAAGCTTTGTATACGAAACAATCCATTTTTGAAACGGAATTAACGCCAAAGATTCCAAATCAAGAATTTCTTGTACTCATCTTCTCATTTTACTCACTGATAGCTTGGACAAAATACTGCGATCCTTGTCAAAGAAGCTGCTAGTGTTAAAAAAAAAAAAAGTAATATTATTGCCGATAGTTGAAGTTAAGTCTCTCACTGCTACCAATATGAGTCGGAGAGAAAGGTGTGTTTGAATCGGAAGGATCTGATGGGCTCCTGGTGTCAGCCAAGACGCATCCATACGATAGTTACAAATTAAATCACCACTGGAAAAACAAGCTTCAGAACGCTTCGCTAAACCCCTGGTTGGAAGACTCAGCATGTATGCCTGCTCTAGATGCCAAGTGGAGCAAGGGCACCAAACTAAAGTCTTTTATGCTGATCTGCTTTTTTAATGCGGAAGTTCTTAAATGGCTGTTGAGAAAACAGATTGTTGGATCAAATAGACAAATAACGACAGGGGTGTGGACCCTGCAGGATGCCTTTCGACAACTGTAGAGGAGGCGTTGGAGGTGGGGACAGAAGCGGATTTGCGTAAGAGATGGGAGTGTTTTCGAAGCCAGCGATGACGTGGTCCACTTTCATCCCAGGCAGGCTTCCATAATCCGCCTCGCAGAAATGTCGCCGGTGGGGGTGGGAATTTCCCCGCCTTATTGCATCGTCAAGACAATACACAGATTTAAAATACGTCAGAAAAAATAACAGGAAAACAATTATGAGCGGCAAAGCTCTGACATGAAATGGCCGGTGAATAAGGCTCTGAATTCACGATATCATTTTTAGCCAAGCGATAAACATGTCCCAATAAACACGTTATATCCGATGGAATTCGACAACACTATGCTTTGCTTGAGTTAGGTTTCACATCCCTTTTCAGCATAGTTATGACTATATCTAGTATATCAGACGACACTTTAAACCTGTCAAACCGCTGACAAGCGGGTGCCTTTGAAACATCGCGCAAAATAACTAAAATAACTAAATAGAATTCCACTACTACTAGCGGGTTTTGAACCTAGGACTTTTCGCACCAAGAGGCAAGCAGCCACCCTGTCGCCAATTCTCTGACAGAATAGGTTCATTAAAAAAAACCATAATTGTCGGAACAAATCGAAAAGTAGATACAGTGTTGCGGGCTAGTCGACAAACCGCTTAAAAAGAAAAGAAAAAAAAACTGATGATGTTAATGTCGGTACCCCATTGCTGTACCTCTCTGTAAAATGCTAGGGTGGTTTTAGCACTCAACATTTCGTCACTTAGGTGCAATATCCTGATAAACGTCAAATCCAAATTTTACAATAGAAACAAAAAAAAGGAAGTCTCATTTTCGTAAAACTGCACTTAGAAAAGCCATTTTCTGAAAATAAATGATGAAGAAGGTGTAATGTATAAAACAGAGTAGGCTACGGGTCAGCAAGGCAAGATCTTACTGAACTATAGTTACAATATGTGAGTTCTGTCGGTTATTGTTGACATGTCACTGATTTTTGCTTGGTGCAGAAGTCCATCATTGATTCATGTCAGTTTAAGAACGCTGGCTTTCTTATATTAAATGACATTTCGTGTCTGTGAAAAAAAAAAATGTGCAATATTCTGATATATGCCAACTTCTGTGCATTATATTTACATCTGCCATCTTTTGTGCATTACATCTGCCATCTTTTGTGCATTACATCTGCCATCTTCTGTACATTACATCAGTAAATATGTCTAAGTTTTCTAAGGTACCACAAAACTGAAGCCAAAGATCTGAAGTTTTGACACAATGCACACCACATAACTGGCAGTTATTTGAGGCAAAACTGTGTTTATGAAAGACAACCTCAATAATACTGTCTTCGTTTTCTAAAAAGAGAAAGCCGCAAGCAACTTCACAATTTCTGACTCCAGTAGCAATCTACTGCGTATAGTGTTGTTTTATGCTTTCCGTGTGTCATTGCTATGAGTATGACAAGTATTAACAATGTCAATGTTATGAGTTTAGTACTGATTTCCGTCGGGTGAACACTGTTCCCATCAACTTTGTGTCAGAATTTAAACCACTTCAGATTCAGTCAGTCAGTCTGAAAACATCGGTGTCTGGTCGTCTGCTGGACTATTAATTTGTTTTCTTTGATTCCTTGTTTGCCTAAATGGCGAAAGAAGCGTTACAATTCAGATATTATTACGAAGAACGTGTCAAATTTTGTTAGTGTACCAAACTCGGTAAAAGATAGACTTAGACCTGCACGACACAAAATAAATTCACAAAACGTGAACTATTTTCACACTCAGTGAGTACTCAGTGACATGACAAAATTAGAGTAAAACATCTCTGGTCTAACTCTAATGGCGCGAGGTGAGGAGATTAAACATGAGGTATTCCATTTGTGAACGGAGGCGTGATCTGCACTTAATAATTCAATATGTTCCATTCTTTTTGGTAGATCTTGCTCACTTTTGTTTGCCTTCTCTTTCTCCCCGCTCCATGCTACTCATTCATTACAACTGATCTCTTGTTCTAAACTTTGTTTCACATTCGTTTTTGACCATTCTTTGGAAAGTTATTCTTCAGCTACAACGCTACGGTCATAGTTCATTGATTTTAGATGGCGCTTCTAGACAAGGACGTTCAAGTTAATACTATATCGTTATAAATACTCCTTCTGTAACTCTTTTAAGGGGGTGGCTGGAACCGGGGAGAAGGAAAGGTGTAAAGTTCGGGTCTTATCTGACTGCAGAACGAACATCGCTACCTCAATATATCTCTACAACAAAGGGTTCCACAAACTGATGTCTCGGAATAACAAGTTGTGAACATGAATATCCCCTTAAAAACATGTTTCAATGTTACCTTTCAACTTTAAAGAGCTTTCTCTAGATCGTGTCACTGCACGATTCGCCCCTTAGATTTCAAAATTCCTCCTAAAAATACACTGAATGCACACTGATCTCCCTTCTTTCCTTGCACTTCAAAGTTTGAATTACTTCAGAAAAACCTAAAAATCCCTCTAAAATCGTACAAATCCCTCCCTCCAATTTATGACAAGGGAGGGATGTCTCCATCAAATCATAGAAAACACTTCCTGTTGGTAAACCCGAGTATCCATAAGGTACAAGCCTGGAGCTTTTGTTTCTAGCATGATGTGAGGGCACGTTTACACAATCTGGACCTTTACTTTAATGGCTATTTTACAAAATCTTGTCACTCACCTTTAACCTAAACTATCCAGCCAATATAGTTTCTATGGATGAATATAGCATTGCCGATGGTAGATCCATAATTTTTACCTTTAATTTAAACGTGGACCAATGTTATCAGGGGAATTTAAGTGATTTAGGGCAAAAGGAGTGTTGGTTGCTATGAAAGTAAGGATATTAAAAAATGAAAGAATTCCTTTGAAATCAAAAGGTATTATAAGGTAATGACCAGAAAAGCAGGCCTTGGTCAGAGAATTCTCTTAATGTGACGTTATAACTGGAAAAATATGCTTAACAAGTTGTATGCTGTGTTATCAGTAGGGCAGGTCAAGAAATGTTAGGTCCATATCCCCCCATTCTGGTCCCAACATTCAAGGCCCTTTTGTCGAAACAGTTTATTATCTTGTTTCATACTTTCCTAATATTACTAATAATAGATTCCACATGTTTAACAGTGCCTAAAAGTGCTAGGCAAGCAGTTTCACACTGACAGCTTTCAACAATTTCTAGTTATCAGCACTGTGCTCTAATTACTAACCGCTGAAAAATGTGCTGCAACTCTATCGCAGAAACTGCTACTGCATGACGAATCATTACTATTAAAATTAATGCAGTCCTCCATTGCCATTAGTACAAATCAGAAATCAAGACATCTGCACAATTCAGTTCAATGTGCAATATATATGTCACTCTTCAAAAACGGCTGTAGTTACAACAGTAACAAGCACCAAGATCTTGAGTGCACAGTTCACTTGAAGATATAAAAGGGGAGTGGTAAACCAAAGTACAAGACTCAAAGTGCCAGCCAACCTGCCCACCAGATACATCTCCCAAAAACATGAGTGACACATTGTTTACTCCAGACCACACCCTTACTCAATTTATCCCTTTAGTTTCAAAATCTCCCCTAAAATTAAAAATCAACTGAACAAGTGCCAAATCTCCCCTTCTTTCTGGTATTTCAAAAGTTTGCATTACTTGAGATATACCTAAAATCCCTCTAAACATTTACCAATCCCTTCTCGCATTTGTGAGAGGAATGAGTGAGGGAGGAATGTTTACCAAATTCACATGACCTGGAGAAAACACATTTGGATGTGGTAGATGATGGACCCAAGATTGGTGCATTTATATGGAACCATGTCCCAACCTTTGTAATCTGAACTATGGCATGCGACCCACGCCAACAATGTTACATGCCTGAACAGACTGCAATCACATCAACTGGTAAGAGCTGTTAACGTCAGTAATTCAGTAATAAATTACGATTCTCTTCGTAGTAAAAACATAACAAGCACTGTGGGGTTTTTTTTAACACAATCCCCTGAAAACGGCGTAAAACACATTTTGGAAATCCTATCTCTTCGAGTTTTGCCTTTTTTATAAGCTGAACACAAGCTGGAATTTAAAGTGTTGACTTCTATCAAGGAGTTACCAGTGACATGGCTTTTGCTGAGAATAAATCCTGTGGTCCATGATGACAGAATGTCTCTGTTACAATTACAAAGCATAAAATGTGATAAATTAACTTCATTACAAATAAGAAGCATCATTTGAACATGAAACTGCAACTACTATAATTGGTATTTAAATTAAGCTGTCAGCATTGGGTGTCTAGCGACACAACAGTTTTAGTCCAGTTTTTGTGCATGCGTTGCTTTCGGGCTCTGAGTTATGCATGTCTGTAGTTTTGTACTTTTTTTGCTTGTTCCTAGCATAAATTTCTTTAGCCTACTTCAATATTTTTTCATTAAACAGCAACTCTATCTAGTTTCATGTTGTACTACTTTTTATCACTTGAAATCTAATAATTTGGAAGACACAACACCCATGTAATTAGCAACTGAGTCACAAGAACAAACCCTGTTACTGGTTCAATCACTCTATCAAAGTTAAGGACACAATGTGGGGCCACCAAATCATCTGATTGCAATTACTACAATCACTTTATGAAGTTAGATGAGACACTTAACACTCTGTATACCACAGTGGCAATATTGTGTCCATATAATAGTTTCTACCTTACCCTGGTCAACTATGTCACAAAGCTCCGGTTTTTTGGTGCATTTACCATAGGGGCATTTGTTACTGAAACCTAAGACAAACTATTTCTTGAGACAGGACTGCTCATTGTATAGGTCTACTGTATAATTACATAGTTTATTTAGTCTTAGATCAAAATATCCATGCCTTAGAGCAAGATATCCATGCCATTAGTCTTAGATTGAACAGCCACAGCATCAATCCTGTTGTGAGAGAATTCCAATTCACTTGACAAGGCTGTGATACACAACGTGTTCATAAATGCATGGATGCTTCATTCTGATGCATATGCAACCTCAACTAGATCTAGTCTACCATGACCTGATGAAGCTGGTGGATGACACAAAATAATTTCCCTGATGGACCAATCTATCTTCCCGTTTCAGATTATAACCTCTAGATACATTATTTAACACGCAGAAATATTTATTAGTCACATGGAGAAAACTGACTCATGCTTGACTATGCCACTTGATTGCACTGTAGGAAAACCCAACCTGGAGTTGAAGGCTGAGTCACTACATTGTAGTGGCCCCAGTATGACATTAACAACACAAAGGCCCAAAGCAAACATTTATACTGACAAAGATAGAACTTTGAATTAAGTCTTTCTCAGACAGTGAGGCGGTATTATGTCCATATATTTCTCTTTTCAAACTGTTTACAATGTCAGCAAATCTCAGTGGGAGTAGATTCTATGAGTGGGCGACCCGCAAATGCCAATGGCATTGCCAGTACCATGTCATGTCGAAGCTGCCAACATGATGCTAAAGAAGACTGTAAAAATTTGCTCTCATGCTAATTCAAAGGCTTCTCTGAGGGACATCACACTGATTCCATCGTTTATCAACTTTAACCCCAAGACGGGGGTCAAACGTTTGACTTCTGCCTTCTTACCTCCTGCCCAGCAAGGGACCCCCAACGTTGACATCAAACACAGAAGAGTGACAGAGTCGAAGACCCATCGAGTCGAGGGCATCATTTCCTCCTCGTCTTGCCTATCTATCTGTCAACCAAACTTTGGGCCGTGTCATATCCACAGAAATGTTAATCCATTCCATCGATGTGACAGTAATCCAAAGCCTGGTTTCAACTTGATGGCGAGATTATCCATTTTCTTTCAATGACATTCCAAATTTCCAGAACCACACACGATGACAGCACAGTACAATCACAAAACAACACACACAGCTTATGACAGCTTCGGCGACACTCGGGCAGTGGGTTCGGCAACTTCCGATCTTTCCGTGGCAATGCTGTGACAGTCACCAAACACGCGAGGTCTGTGGGGCATTTCCCGATTCAGGTAATCGTGTTACCGTAATCATTCTAAAATAACTGAAGTAGAGTTCCGGTATGCGCATTCTTCTTGGTGTATTTTTTCATTTCCTTCAATGGGCCTATCCCATCGGCATACAAACTTTCAAAAATTCATATCTCGCATTTTATCAGAACCACTTGTTGCGCGTACAGGTAAGCTGGTACTCCGGGATGAAACGATTGTCAGGCGTGAATTTTCCCCCCGCTTTCCCTCCTGTTGCGCCGTTAATCATTTTGCCCCACATGTTTCGTGGGGGTGCACTCGCGGACCCTCGTTTCGGGGCACGCAGCGATGCGCAGAGTCTCTCGTAGTTGTAGCTAGACTAGCATTGTATGGTTCTTCATGGCGGTAATAAGTCTACGTTTTGGTGGCACTACAAGGGTAGAGGGTCAAGGGGTCTCACTCGACCGTCTTTTGATCGAGGGCGAGGGTATGAGTGTACAGTGAAATAACTGGCACCCCCGCAATCGTTGTTGTAATGACAACTCGCGCACAAATCTGTCGTTTATTGGCAAATGAATGGGAAAGGCAAAATGGAAGAAAATAATCGAACGGTACCACTAACAGCAAAATTTTGAACAAAAATGGACTGCGGGCCTGTGGGGAGTAAAGCAAAACCAAGTGGAGTGGGAAGGCCCAAAGTAAAATATTTTAATTATTTGTTAATACAAGTACATAAAAATATGGATGTACAATAACATAAAACTTAGCTTTCGGGCAATGCCCTTCATCAGAGTATAAAATTAAAATATGTAAATTAAGTGAAATAAAACAGGACCAACTGTGCTAAAACGAAACGAGCAGCGGCCAGAGAGAAAAGAAAGTGAACTGTCCAGCAAAATTGTCAAAATTGGTCACTAGAAATCTGTCTAGTGCATGCGAGGTGCCTGTTCATTGGTAGTAAACATTCTTTTAACCTCTCCTTTGATTTACAAAGTGAATGTAGACAGGAAATACAGAATATGAGTTTTTCTTATACTGTAATTTACGTAGCTTACAATCACGATCTCCGTGTAATAATGACGCAATAGATAAGACATCAGTACAGTTTACTCGTGTCACTATTGTTATCGTGATGGCGGGGCAAGGGAAGAGCACGCCTTTACAATTTCGTCCACCTCACTCTTTTCCCTCTTGCAAAATCGTTGCTTGGGGGTGGGGCCCTATTTCTTTTTCTCGTATTTCTCTCTTTCTTTGAGGCCGCCTGAGCTCTGCAGCCTATCCCGTGCATAGCGGGGGTGCCAGTTACGATCCTGGCAAAGGGAGATCTAGAATCTGGACATGTATTCTGTCATCCCAACCTTTCCTTTCCTATAGGCCTGTATGTGATAGATCTATTACTGGAGTATTGTGGTTTGGGTTTGCCACATCTCCAGTGGGTTCCCCAGGAAAGTGAGACTTACACAGGAGAAAGGCTGAAGAGTGAGAAAAGATTAATCTCAATACTATCAGAGTTTTCAAACATTAGCAACTGTCCAGTTTGAGGTATGAGTAGCAAGTGCTAGCCAGAGTCACTTTTTAATCTATGAAAAAAAAATTAATACAGCTTACTATCACTTCCTATCTTGAAAACCATAAAAATAACCTACATAAAGATCTAGTGACCACGTAAGTCCTAAGAAATGGGGAAAAATTACTATTCAAGCTTCAAAGTTTAAGCATGAAAAGAATGGATAAACTGAAATGGTCTCGGGAAAAAAAAATCACCGTGAGCCATCGCGAATGCTTTATAAAGATACTCAATGTCAAGTTTGTTTGTTGGGTTTTTTGGCCAAAATAAAACACAAAATC
Source organism: Ellobium chinense (assembly GCA_033807755.1). Classification (NCBI taxonomy): domain Eukaryota; kingdom Metazoa; phylum Mollusca; class Gastropoda; order Ellobiida; family Ellobiidae; genus Ellobium; species Ellobium chinense. The sequence goes on from JAWQUT010000139.1 coordinate 718,495, forward strand.
TTGATGGAGATTTTTTGAACAGACATGTTAAAGTTGATTGCTTACCATGTTGCTACCAGACTGGGTGAAATTTCCAGGATATCGATTTCAGTGGTGCAAAGATCCCATTCCATATCTTAAAAAAACCGTCAATTATGTAGCGGAAATGGAGGATTCTGCCAGCTTTTATTTTGCGTCATTCCATATACGCTCGTACAATACTATTTGGGACATTAGAATGTTTGCAGTGGCGTTACACGGGTGGTCATCATATGGAGGTCGAATATATAGGGAGTCAAAACGGTCGTCCTTGAATCCTGGTCGCCATAAGTGGGTGGTCACAGTATACAGGTGGCCCCCAGGCTCGGTTCGACTGTAGTCGGCTCACAGTGGTTAAGTATCATGAATAACAGCGTGCGAAGCAGGGACCCCCCCCNCCCCGTTCCTCTACGAAAAACAAATACATTAATATCAGTTTAGACCTGATCTTACCATGGCATCTTTCAGTCCATCTTCATGCTACATAGACTATTTCTTTCTTCTGAGTTAGATTGTATACATCCTTTCATGACCACATTATTGCAGTAGAAACAATGAGGGTTGAACTCCTATATGTCACCGATAAGAGGGTGCATTTTAAACGTCGCGAAAAATACCCAAAGAGAAACTCGCCGCTAACAGGATTCTAACCCGGGACCTTTCACATCAAGAGACAAGCGCACTCCTCTCCGCCAAAATAATGTCGTGCCGGCGCATACCAAATCTCTCAGTAGGCCTATATTACTTCCTATTATCACTTACGGTAAGTGGAAGAGCTCTCCATTTGAGTGCGGATAGGTTTTTATGGCTTGGAGCTCTCCGCTCAGTTCTGAAAATTCCTGCCAGTCTACATGTCAATAGCCATTGTGTAATGGTCTCTTATGATAGATACTGATAGGGGCTGATTTAGGTTTCGTGGGACTCTGGGCATGGGAAATGGGCAAACTCTACCATAGCAGCAGGTTTAACAATAAAAGTTAACATTCGTCTTGCTCCTTCCCACTCCCCTCTTTTTCTTAATCTCTCTTCCACTCCTTACCCATCCCTCTTTCCTACCCTTTTTTTCTCTCCGTAGACAAAACAAAACACCAAAACTAGAGTGCTAAACGCGATAGCCTACCTTCAGCTGCTTCTGTCGGGCAATGGAAGAAACAAACTTTACTACTTCCTGGTCTGTTTTTTTTTTTACGACTTATACTGTAGTGCAGCGCCATTATTCTCGGAGTCACATAATAACATCGTCTAATTTTACGCAACCCTTTGCTCATTATATCATACCGTAAAACAGCAATGCTTGGAGCATCAATTATTTTTTCACAACAGAAGATTGTGTCCGCAGCTCCACTGGAGCTTCTTAAAATTAACCTTATTACTAGGATCACCACTTTTCTTTCTCCCTCACTTCCACCCGCTCCCTTTCCCCTTCAACAGCAAGAGCCTTCCAAGAGTGGTCTCTCTTTTCATTTCTCAGTTTGGTATAATGTCTTGAGAAGTTGTCTGTACTGTCTTTTAGCAAAGGAAGAATCAGTGTTCAGGGCACATTTTAAGACACGGTACATATCTACTCGATATCAGCGAACCCATTTTAAGCGCATATTATTTTACACAGTAATTGGGTCCATTCGGTTTTGGCAAATCCGCTTTCGGTGCACTGTTAACATTGCTGGAATGAGTATGTTCTGTAATTTGGATGAGAAGTTCAAATAGAAATTAACTGGTACATTTATATATAGACTAAGCTTATGTAATTGTTCATTGTTCATTGTTCAGGGTTTGCAACATCACTGCACTCCGGGCAACCCCATAGTGCTCCGTTCCCCGATCCAGGATCCAGCGAAGAGTCCATCTACTGATAGTTCCCGCAGTTATTTGATTGCGGGCCTTTGCTCCCTTCCAGACAGTTTGCATTGTCTGCCTTCCCCTTTCTTTATTCCCATCGCTATCATCCGTTGCAGGTGGTGGTAATCTTCCCATTCCCTCTCATCATCCTCCGTCAACTTCCTCATCAGATCTTTCAGAATGTCCTCTTTGTCGTGTTTGATCTGGTCTTATGTAATATGCACATGTAGCTCTTCCGATGGCATGATAATAAACCCACTGTGCTCTGCTCACCAGCTGAGAGACGTAAGATTTTGAACAGAATGTTCACTCAGAAAGAATACAGCTTTTGAAAATTCAGAACACGTTAAACTGTTTGCTTAGAGACAGATCTGAGGAGTCGATACTAATGTTCTTAAACCGTTTATATAATAAAATGAACACCTTCTGAAAATGCTTTGAATGTGCCGAAATCGGGTTATAAGACGAGCATGTGTGCCGTGGATAAGTGCATCGTCCACCAAGATCCGCAATTCCACTCCCCTCCAGCTCTTGCCTTCTCAGAGGTACCCTGCAACGATCTCACGCGGTACTTAACAGTCCTGATCTATTGGCATTGCCGCCTCTGAAAATCTGGGAAGAAGACTATTAAAAACAAACAAATAAATAAATTAAACAAAAGGGGGAAGGAGGCTATGATAAGGTGGCCACAGCCGATTGTT
>JAWQUT010000139.1:721081-761078 GCA_033807755.1 Ellobium chinense
GGTCTTTATAATCAAATGACTACTGATTACCATTTCAAATGTTCTCGCTCCGACGAGGGTCTTTATAGTCAAATATTCACTGATTACCATATAAAATTTCCTCAGCAGAACAGAACCTTCATCCTCATAATAAGATCCAAAGGCCATCGCTGCAGCTGAACCATAATACAGCACTGTATTTTGTTTTCTCTCTTACTTCGCCCCTCTTCAGAACCTGCAACACTTCAGAATCAAATAATTTTCTTGGACGCGTTTACTGCGCAAAATGGCTAAAATCTAAAAGAACGCGCGTATTTCATCGGGAGATTAAAAAGACATTGCGTCATCAGATTTCCAATATGGGACACATGCCTTAACATGTTCCTCACTTATTTGAGCGGAACAAATCACAGTGTAATAGTAAAAGAGATTACTTTACAACCATAGATAGTTTTGGGACGAAACTTTGTGAAATACATTTTGTCAACTTCGAAAACACGCCTTGGTTAAACTGATATAGCTAAATTTTTTTACCCGAAGGAGGAGATTTGTCATGTATCACGCTGCGGGAGTGGTCATTTATAGCCAGACGTGATTAGTTTTAAGTTTCTCTAAAACGCTCAGTATCATCTGTCTCCATCAATGAATGTCCTGCTATAAAGGCCAGTCTTTAGTTTAAGACTTTTTGCCCCGCGCCACAGCCATCATGAATGAAGAATATTCACCTGCGATTATTATGCACCTTTTCTTCTTTTCTTTGTTTAAAACAGAATGATGTGGCAGGCTGGGAAATTACGAGACAAAGTGTCAGAAATAATGAAAAGCATCTTCTATTGCTGCTCGTTAATTTGGAAAATGTCACACGACCGAGATGAAAGAGCATGACCTGATAACCCAGTGAACCCACGACATTATTTCCCATGCACCTCTCATCTTCTGAAACAGGTACAGGTATAACCTTGAAGAGCAGTCGTCTCAGGCAGGTGGTAGAGTTATGCAGGTTGATTCTTGTCTTGTCGAGATCTGAAGACAATATATTCCTGCAGGTTTTCTATACTCTACGTAGGTAACATGCTTGGGGTTGCTATAAGGCACGCTTAAAAAAAAAAAAAGACAACCCCTTTATTCAAACATGGAGGAAAACCCCCTAAACCCTATCATTGGTCTTAAAACCGTTGAATATTACATAATAATATGAAGTTTCAGATGAGCCAACTGACGGTGGCCTTACATAGTCTACTGCTTTTCTCGTTGTCATGTGTTATACTGTTCTAAATCTAGATGGAAGTCGTCTCGTTATGCCTTAAAAATGCGTTCTACATACGTAAGTAATACCAGTGATCGTTCCTGAAACCAGGTGACCAGGGTTGCAATACATAGGTGGTCGCCAAACCAGGTTTGACCATGCAAATCCCACTGGGTGAGGGCTATCAATATGCTGAGTACAAATCAGGGCCATGACCTCTTCATCAGCCTCTCATTACTAACTACAAGCGTTTTGGAAAAGACCCATACAAGTACAGCTAGTCTGCCTGAAGTGACACAGCTTAAAATAAAACCAAAGAAAAACAGAAAGAAATAAATGTCGTATAAATGAACACATACTTTGGTCCCAAATTGTCACTTTTTTGGCCTGTGTATTTGCATTAAGTAATCTTTTCTTAAAATTAATTGATACCTGTGGTACAGTCAAACCTGCGTAGAACAAAGCACTGTAATACTGTTTCCATGCACCAAATAATACATGTACTTATTGAGGAAATGTACTTACTTTCGGCCCCCAAAAGATACAGAGTTTTAATCTTAAATCCAAATCGAGATTCCAGTTTATATTGAAGCTCAAATTAAGTGGATTCCACAACATACTAACAAGGCACGGATCTGTCGCAGTTTGGATTTCACTGTCAGTGTAGCTGTGCAGCTTGGAAGTTCTCAGAAACTAAAGTCCGAGTTATGTTCTAGTGTCCTTGAGGAAGACACTTCAAGGCCTGCTCCTGTTTCCTCTCTGACTGACTCCTGAGTGAATGTTTGTGTGCCTGGCTAAGCTAAGGAGTGGGGAGTGCAAAGGAGAGAGAACCAGGGTGCTGCTCTGTGGTGACTAACAATGACTTTATTATGATTTGGTGGTGATAATATAGTACTGTAGTTTTACTATGTATTATGTACAGTTTTGTTAAAAAATGTATTGTCAGAAATAAATTTAATAACATTGTACAGTCAAATTCCGCTTAATTCCAACTCCTCAGGAGCATGGAGAAAGTTGCAATGAAAGGCATTACAATTATCCAGTGACTTGTACATTCCATACCAGTGCACAGCATTCTATTTTGACGTGTCCGTGGCCTGTGTGGGACTTGCGCAACCTGTAGACACATGCCACGCACAGGCAGACCTCAAGGCAAACCTGTGTCATGTATGGTTCTCATAACTCTGATCTTATCCCTAACCCACGCACAAGTTGGAAGAGGCCCAGGATTACACCAAATGGGCAGAGAACAGTTTTCTTATCTCAGTAAACTATTTTTTGAAAAAAGATCAAAGGAATTGTCTCTGCTAGTGGCAGTGTCGAGATAAGCCCATCTCATGTCAAATGTAACAATGCCATTTCTGTCATGAATCTAGTCTAGTAAAATGTGCCATCAATGGCACCACAGGTTTATTCTCATGGGGTCATATTATTGTTGTGAAAGTTCATACTCACAGTGTCTTTACACAGACAGTTACGCAGTGCAGTGGCATTCATGAATATCACAGTTGACGCTCAGTGTTTAAAAATGTGAAGAGCTGATAAAATCTGAAGTTTTGATTCAGATAGATATACCTAGTGCTTTATTTATAAGCTGATAAATAAAGAGGAATCTCTTCAGTGTTTATGTTTGATGGACGGAACCCAGCACTGATGGACCAATGCATTCGTTTGGCGGAGTCTTGCAATGAGAGCTTCGGTATAAACTGTAGTTGGGATCAGTTCAGCAAGAAAAAAAATACAGAAGAGGATTCTCTATAAATAATATGAACTAATGAAAGGGTTGTTTCTCTCACAAGAGGAGAATGGCGGGAGGCCAATCATATTACAGCCATACATTATACGGTATGAAATGTACACTGACTATATTTTATTACAACATTTCCATAGTATGTTAAAAAGTTGTGATTAAGTACAGTTATTATTATCCAGCATCTTTAATTATATCATACAGATAGTTTACTGTCATCTCAAAAATTGCATCAACAGGTGATGTGATTAAGATGATTGTGGTTATATGGGATTGATTGCAATTTTCAAAGCATAACACATATATACTTAAATATATATGACAGATTCCACATTTTATTAGATAGCCATCCAACAACAAACATCTATCAACCCACAACACCAATAAAATAATTAACAATTTTGATATGTCATACATTTTATTTATTTTCAATCTGTACACTGGTTTATGATACAGATGAATCCAAAAGGAAAAGAAGGAATCTGGGATCTGTCTGCTTGCCATGGAGAACAAGGAGGTAAAAACTAAAATGGTGCAAATAGTAAGATCCATCTCTGGAAAAAATGAACCCAGCGTTAAAAAATTTGAAAGTTCAGAGCAGTGAATATTAAAGTTTTATTTGCATGTATACTCTGCATGCAAGAGTATTTTTCTTTATGTATTTCTGTAAACATATCCATTGTAATCACTGTGACAAAGACACATTTCCCTTGTGGATGAATAAACGTATCTTATCTTATCTTATCTTATCTTATAATAGCACTACTGTTGTCATGACTTTTTTCCAACTTTTTGTGAGGCACTTTAGATGAATCATATATTACAAAGTTGTTCTTCGATTACAATTTTTTTCCGTTGCATTGGACAACCTCCTGCAACTTCAAACAACTTTATCTCAGGCCAGACTAAAACTACGTCAAAAAGTTTTTGATCCAACAAAAGTACACACATAACGAGTTCATGTGATTTAGCCAAAATGCGACACATGCCTCGATTTGATTGGCTGCAAGACCTACAAAACTGACCACTGATTTGATTCTTGCAGCCATAGGTCAAATAGACCACTAATTGATGACAAAACTCTAGGCTATGCAAATCTCCATACTTGGAACTTATAAATGCTGCAGTGTTTGCTGCTAAAGCCTGGTAAACAATTTTTGTTTTCTTTAGAAGGATCATCCGTAAAATCATTTAAGAAGCACATATCTAGGCAGTAGTCATCATTATCTCTTTTTCTTCTGTTTAGGAGCATTGTCCAGTCCTGTAACGTAACGCCGTGGAATCTTGTATTTATCTGGGGAAAGAAACAAGAAACAATTAACTTTCATTATGCTTTGTTGCCATCAGGTCAAGAGTGTTTGACTGTGGCACTTGATTATGCCTCGTAATGCCTCCCGATCTTGCCAACGACTGCCACCAGCCCGCAGAATGTGAAATTTACACTGAGGCAGGCATCATCACATGTAGCTCCACATCCCGCACCAGAAGGATTAAAAGATCAAATTAACAATCTGTGTAATAATAGGGCACAATCCCTCTGTTATCGCTAGCAAGGGGACATAAGTTTGTGATCCACTTGACTGAAAAATCAGGATTGCCTCCCTGAATAAGGAGGAAAGGCTTTGTAATACTCGAAGGATTATGTAGGGGCATCTGAACATCAGTAGTCTTGACAATGAAAGAAAAGTCAAAAGCCATAACATGTGGATAATAAATGTATATCATATCATTATACATACAAAAGTATATTACAGTTCTATAAATGTGCTGGATAATCAATGAAATTTATTATAATTTTGCTACTGCACAAACTACTTGGTTCTGAACCCCTTTAAAGAATAATCTTTCAAATGTTACACTGTAACACAGGATTTCTCATAAGCAAGTAAATTTAGAGTGGACAAGCCAAAATTATGTCAAAGATTACCTATCAACAAATTTGCAACAAAGTTAATCTGGTTTCCTTGAATGAGAACTTGGGGGCCTTTATTCTTCTGTTCAGAGGGAACCACTGAACAACTGCAGGCTACAGATTTCTGTACCAGTCGAGCAAACACCTTGACATCAATTCCATAATCCTCTAGATTGTCCACCAGAGTCACCTGGAACATGAAAAAAAACCAAACAGCAGGTATGTTTATCTTCGCCCACCATGTTGAAGCACAGTCCAGCATAAATACCTTCAACCCGTAAAAACTGAAATCAATAAACTTTTGAAACCTGGATTTATTTATCAAAACTAGTAATTCAACTATTTCTTGAAATTCTGCTTTCAACAAAATGAGGTGGGCCTGAAGAATTGGAGTTAACCATACTCGACTGTATTTCCAGCCATAAGGAAAACTGACCAGATTATAGTGAGCAATTGCAACAATCGGAGATGGCAGCAAATGACAAAATTTTTGGACATCACAATTTACATATTATGGCTTTGGTTCAAAAGTGAACTAATTTTACCATTCTTTCTATTTGTCCCTTTATACATAGGTGTTATTTACTTTGTGGTTTACACATTTCTTGTCCTGCTGCTATCCCAAACTATTGAGAAAAATCACCCATACGAATATTTCCGGGCACGTACATGCATGAAATTTCATTTGCAAGCCATCTTTGTCCTAAAGGCAGTCCATTTTGGATTTTGTTAGTCCAGCTAACCTCTAGGTCTTTTTTGAAGTTGGGTTGTGTCATACATTATCTAAAAGAAACTCCACCACTATTTTCAACTCTATTATTATTGTGGCTCATGGCATGCAGACTGCATGGCTAAGTTGAGTAACGTGTAACATAGCTAGTAAGTGAATGGAATAATCTCGATGAGGCAAGAGGGCTCTTGGTGTTATTAGAGTGATCTTATGATTGCTCCTATCCCTTATGACATTTAAGCCAGTAAAAGTAAGAAAGAATACCTTTTTCTGAGAGGCTCTCATGGCAACATCTAACTTGATAGGATCCAGCTTGCCTTTCTTGATGGTAGGTGGCCCACTCCCCGAGCTGATGGCTGTACCTGCTTGCATCTTGCCAACCACCCTGAGGGAAGCAACAATGACCTCACAGATTTTAAAAAAAAAAATTAGGACTCTCTTGACAAGAAAACAAAAACTGTCAAACCATACTATGGAAGTCAAATTTTATCTATGCAAAGAAAAAAAAAGAAACCATTACAGTTTGATGGCCCCATGATAAAAATGCAGGCAAGACACAAGTCTACTCGATGGCATTAAAAATAGAAAGAGAGCGAAGAAAAGAGAAAGGGACAGAGAATGAAAAAGAAATAAGTAACAAAGAATAAAAATTCAAAACAAGAGAAAATGTGTGCCCTCCACCTGATTTTGTGAAAACTAACAACCAATTCAAAACATGCGTTTCCCTCTGCCAGTAAAGTTTGCCTCTGTCAGCAGAGTATAGAATAGGGTGGGACGCAGCCGATGGCAAAATTTTCAGACACAAAACTCAGCATACGGGTGTCTATTCATTAGCGAAGTTGCTCTGTAATATTTTCTACTCATTGGCATGGTAGACAGTCCTTTTTCTGTAATATGATTTTTGCTTTTCTAAAAAATTTTGGCATTCTGCTATCCCTGATTAAAAGACACCGGATCTAAGCAATAGCCAACTAACCTGTTGATGACCTGCTCCCAGTTCATGCGATCCAGATCTCCTTCAGAGGGCTTCAGTATAATATGAGCCAAGATTGGGTCCAGAGTCACAAGTCTGACAGATGGAAAATATACATATTTTCTCCCTAGAATTATTTCAGCAGTTCATTAAGAATTTCACCGTACAAAGGCAAATCTACAGTTCTCATCTCAGCAAGTTAATTTAGGAAAAAGGTTAGTGAAGCTATCTTTACTTGACAAGATGTTGAGATCCATCTCATATTTTCACTTAGATGATAGTCTCTCTCTCATTTGCAATAAACCAACCCTCACCTTCCCCTCACCCCACAGAAGCAACCCTTACTCCCCAAAGGTTAGTCACTCGCTATTAATAAACAGCAGTGTAATTTTTCAATATGCATGATCTAAATTGTCATGCAATAAACTAGGCTGAAGCGAAAGACCCTTACTTTTCCTAATAGCGGATAATCTGAAATATGGTTAATTTGAAATGATTTAGCAGGTTCCACGAATTTCGTATCGAAAGTGTTTGTGTGTAGTATTAATCTTAAGTTGTTGCACATTACAGCAATATAAATCGCCATGATGACTATTCAGCCAGCAGCAATGATTTTCTAAGTATTCTCACACCTTTTCTTAATTACTATTACTCAATCTGACTGTGGATCAAATGCCATATTCATCCACAACAGGTCATAGTAATAAACTAAAACTTCACTGCTGACCAACCAAGTGGTAGGACCAACAAGTTTAACAAGTTTAACAAGTTTATTGAACAGCTACCAACTTACTTTTTATTATCATCTCTCTGAAGGTCATTTGCTTTGATGTAATTTGTCACATGCTGCCTGACATCAGATATCAGTAAGGCGTCACCTTTCCTACAACAGAGATAAAAAACCCCCAAATAATAGATAAGGAAAGTTCAGTAGAACGCTATAACTTCATATTTTAATGATCAGCTTAACACTGACAACCCTGATGCACAGAACCATACCTGCTGCCTACGCAGCTTGTCACTGGTTGAAAAAAGGTGTATTGTTGACATTTTTCTGACAAAATGTGTCCAATCTAAATTGTAAACAGAAATCAAAAGTGTTCACTTCCCTAAGAACAGGAAGCAAAAAACCTGGATTAGACTTAGAAAAACTTTGACATGATTCATTTCTATAGACCCTCAAAAACAAGAATTCTTGTCCCTGATCACTATTCTCGGCTGTGAGGATACTCGTTGCTTGTCATCACTACAAGATCATAACATGAGAAACAGAAAATGAAGGCTGCCTGAACTATCTGAGTATCACCCAAGAACGTTTCTTCTGTGTAATTTGTTTTGATCTGACATAGTACATTATCTCATGACATCACAGCCAGAACACAAACCAACATGAATTCTATGAAAAAGAGTCACTTTAATAATATTGCAGTATAGACTGCAAGAGCCCACACATACGAGAGTCCTGCCTCCTTAAACAAATCTTGCGTTGCTCCATTGACACAGTAGACATCAGTGAAAGACAAGGGTGTAAATGTCTCCTCTTCACTCTGCCCGGGTTTGGCTGCTTCCTCCTCAACTACTTCTGGAACTTGCAAGTCTCGTAATCTGCCAGATAATGAAAATGGGCGATAAAGGGGAGGTTAAACCCAAACTTGATATATACTTGACTCTACTTAATCATCATGCAACTTCTACATAATCAAAACATTTTCCACCATGCAAAATCGTGTATTCTCTGTAAATGTCACAATTGCTTTTAACTGCAACTTTTTTGTGCTCCCGAAGAGGTGCAACTCTGTGGAGTTAATTGTGTAGTTTTCCTCAATTCTTATAGCCTTCCATCAAATAAACAGAGGTCACCGAGCATGAAAAAGACAAGAAAAAAACATTTTAATGGCAAGTTGAGGCAAATGCGGCCAAAAATGCAAGCTTTTTTTATGGGAAGACATGGCATAATATCTTTATATTTCTTTAGAAGCAAAATTAGAGCAATTTAGTACACTTCCTGCTCAGCATACACAATATACTTTGTACAATAATAAATAAAAAAAGAACAAATGAAAATGTGATTTTTAAAATTTTTTTTGGGTCCAACACTGATTCTGAAAATTGCCAGAAGTTTATGGTTTTCTCTATGTTTCTGGTGTCTGTTTTCTCTGAGGATGTGGGAAGGAAAGTTAAAAATATCACGAGAGAGGCTGAGACTTACCCTAAATGTGACTTGTCCACTTCTGTAATGACATCAACACCTTTGCTCTGTTCCTTCATGCTGATATATCCCTCCCCCACTTTTGATTGTAAAAACTTGGAAAACTGGAAGAAAAAACCTTATAAAACTAAGATACACTTAACGCAATTCATTTACTTCTGATAACTGCAACTTCTGCTTGATTGCAACGCTTTTCACAAAGCAAAATACCATTTTTCTGCAGAAACGTGACTGGATATTTGGAACTTCTTTTAATTGGAACCATTTCCAAGTTCTTGAGTAGTTGCTATTAAGCAAAGCTGATTGTTGTTTAGGATCAGAAAGGCATCTCCCGACATAAAAATGAGTAAAACTGTAACCAGAAAACAGCAGCAGCAATAAACCTAACCCCAGGTAACAGTCCATGAATAGAGGATCAAAACTAAGTTATACCACAGTGCCATGTTCAGAGTCTACGCCAAAGAAACAGTCAATTCTGTCTAATTGAAACTTCTCGGGAGCATGGAAAAAAATTTCCATTACAAGGACTTGTGACATCCAGTGACCGTTACATAGATTACAGCATTCTATGCAGAAAGTGTTACAATTAAGCAGAAGTTGTGATTAAGCAACAGAACGTTAGAGATACTGCATAAACCAGTCCACCTTAAGATATACAGAAGGAAATAAAAAATTACAGTGGACTCCAGTGTTAGCAGGCACTGTTGTATTACCATGTTCCACTGTAAAAGAGACTTTTAGACCTTAGTTCTGAGCACTAGGTAAGAACCTCAAACATAAAGAGAAGAGAGAAAACCTAAGATATAAAATTCTGATGACTGTCATGGAACTCACCTTTTTATATGAAGATTTTTTGAGGTCTAACTGCTTGCCTCCACTGGAGTAATGGAAAAAGAACAAACAGTTCACAATGTTGTATGATGAGAAACAGCACTCATCAACCCTGCTTTGACCTTCTAGGCAAAACTGACTATTTTCTACCAACAAGCCTCCCTTAAAATGACTGGGACCATTTGGTATCAAAATTTTGTTTGTTATGGAAACAACAAAATCATTTCTAAACATAAAAATACAGCAAAACATTTTATATTTATGAACTGAATAACTGGCGTTAGTTGAAAACTTTTTAAACAAAATTTAATTCTTACATACCCTTGATATTATGTACTATTATGTTTCATTATATTATGGCATGCAGAGTTTTTAGGAGTTACATTCACTATTTATAATAATAGAGTGCATGTAAATCAAGTAACATGTCCCTTTTTAGCGAACAGAAATTACTGAATTTGATCTCTCCAAAATATGAAAGCAGGACAATTAACAACTGAAACACAGATATGACCAAACAGAAATACCAGTAAGTTTCACCTGTAAGGCTGCATGAAATTCCTGAGAAAATTTCCTGTCAGTAAAGGCAGATCACTCTTCTTCACTCTTGCTTTTATGGCACAGGCAAAGCAGAAACTGAGAAGTTCATCCATCATTGCTGAAAGCAAAGAAACAAAATATACATTTCATCCAGANTAGCAATAGAGTGCATGTAAATCAAGTAACATGGCCTTTTTTTAGCAAAGAGAAATTATTGAATCTGATCTTTCCAAAATATCAAAGCAGGACAATTAACAACTGAAACACAGATATGACCAAACAGAAATATCAGCAAGTTTCACCTGTAAGGCTGCATGAAATTCCTGAGAAAATTTCCTGTCAGTAAAGGCAGATCACTCTTCTTCACTCTTGCTTTTATGGCACAGGCAAAGCAGAAACTGAGAAGTTCATCCATCATTGCTGAAAGCAAAGAAACAAAATATACATTTCATCCAGAAGAAAGTTACACAGTGCTGCTGTGAAATTACATTGTCTTGCTCTTAACCCATTCAATCCCACTACGCCTATCAATGCTCACAACTAATTCAGTGCCGCTGCCCTCATTAGCACTCCCTCGAGAAAGTGCAGGTTTAGCAGAGTACCAATTATAAACTGAAACTGAAAATCAGAGCATTTCAGAGATTAGTGTTGCTGATGTGGCATTCTGCTAGAGTTGCCTGATACCACTTACTTGTTGCTGCAAGGCAATGGAAATGAGGGTAATGTGACGGTGCGCAGCAAAAGGCGGCGTGGTGGGAGGACGTCAGATGGCAATGTGAGGGTGAAAGGAAGTGACATGAAGGTTTTTGGAGACAGGACACTGGGGGTTGGATGAGTGGAGACGTGAACACTGTAGACTGGGCGTCAGGAATTTGATCTCGGCCAGATCCTTCAGGGTACCTGTACAGCCTTAAAATCATAAACATGACCGGCATAGAGCCAGTGGACTGCCAGGGAGGGCTTTTAATTTTCTTAAAAATTTGATTACTATTTTTTTTATCTGAAATTTTAGGGAACAATTTTTTTGAAAGTTCAGGACTGACGGCATTCTTAATAATGTGGTTTATCTTTGATGCAAAAGACTATTAATATTTAATGACCATTTCCTGTTACCTCCAGTGCAATAAACCTGTATCTATCAAAGCACATAATAACAGATACTGTATATCAGTAAGGCTACAGTTACCACCATAAAACCTTGCCTAGTACGGTGAAACCTGTGTACGGTGAACCCCCCCATTTGTTCCTCAGAAACTGGTTGCCTTGGTAAAACTGATTTTGTTGTGACAAGACCACAAGAAACTCTTTCTCCTTTCGTTTTCAACTTATTATGTTAGTCAATAGCTCAGGGTTGTCAAATTAAATCTTAAAAAGATAAATTTTAATTGTATCGCCAAAAAAGACAAATTTGTAACCTTTTGATTAGCTACAAAACCACTGAATGGTCCTTTATGAGATGTCATACTAACTAAATAAAAGTTGCCCGATGCAGTGTTTTCCCTTATGTTTTATATTACTTAGTAATATGAGAATGGGTGATTGTGATCACACAGGACAGGTGGTTGCCATATGGAGGTCAAATACATAAAAAGAAAATATGAACCATTGTCTCTAATATTAGGTGCCATTGCAGGTAGTCACAACATCAGGTTTGACAATTTGGTCCAATAATTTGTACTTAGTACTTAGGCTTTGTATCAGGAAGAAAATAACATGAAAGAGCAGACATGTCAACACTGACCAAGAAGTTGTCATTCGATTCAATAAGCATCTGTGATCTACCACACCAAATCAGATTTTGTCTAACCAAAAAGACATGATAATCTGACATCTGTAGTATGTATATGTTAGTCTGTTGGACATTTGATCTGGTACTTTTTAGTTTTCTGCCAGACTGGGTCCAGTTTCACTGGTTAGGACAGGCTATCGAGCATTTGTTGAAATATCTGAAAGGGTGCTTAAACAACACAAGAAGACAAATGAAACCAAAAAAAACACCACCAAAGGCAGAGATAACTCACCGACCGGATCTTTCTCCTCCTCCTCATCCTCTTTTTCCTCTTCACTGTTTTCACTAGCATTAACATTCGAGCTGGAACCACTTGCAGCCAGATCAGTATCTTTGTTGTCAATCTGGCAAAGAGAAGATCATTATTATGAGCTTTCTTGTCACAGACCACAACAGTTAACACATTCATTATCCTCTTTTGTTGAACTTTTGATAGGCTTTTATCTGGTCTGTGAAAAATGTTAAGTTGTACAAAGTAATGAACGTGTTCAGCAATGTATTAAACAAAAATAATGACTTATTGAAAATAATAAATAAATATAAATAATTAATAAATAAACTTTAAATATCGTAGTGTGAGATGATGTTAAAAACAATGAACTGAGTCATTATCCATTGCACTAATGAACCTGAGCTTCAAGTAGTCTACTACTATTTCAAGTGAGCATTAAAAATATACAAACCTGAAGGCCCTCAACATCAGGCACATCATTCTGGGCACCTTCACCTTTCTCTACATTGCCGTCAGCTCCTATATCCTTGCCATCTTCTGCACCATCATCACTGCCAACATTAGCATTATCATCTCCATCCTTGTCTGCAGCAGAAGCTGCTTGAGGCAGAGCCTCTGGAATGACAGGGGGGTGAGACTTGTCTCCATACTCCCTATGAGGGATACAACAAGGTATTTCTCTGTCACATAAACTGTCAAGTCTTTACTTGTTGACGGAAACAACATCTTGCACTCCTTGCTGATCATCTGAGTATTCTTCTTGACCAGCCTGCAAGCTTGTATCCTCCTCCCTCTCCAATACATCTGCCCATAACCATTCTTTTTCTTCCCTCAATTTCATGGTTAGTTCTCTCAACAAACCATCCTTGTCTATTATTTCATGGTCCCACAGTTGAGTACTGTATGTCATTTGATAAAAAGCAGTGAGCATCACGTGTTATCTGACACCACCTCCTGCTTATCAAATAAATTTTGATAAACTGCCAGGGGATGTCCTAGAAGCTCTAGTGTGTCTTCATTTCATCACTTCAGTTTACAAGTGTTCTGTGTCCACTCAGAATAATCCTGGGACTCTCCCAAGATGTGATTGGATTAGGATTACCGGCAGGGTGAGCAATAAGAAGAGGGATGAGAGAAGATGCCTAGATATGGTCCATGGAAACTCTCAAGGCTGCTTTCTCTTCTATATTCCAATACATCTAAGGGAAGTCACAAACTTTTAATGCATGGACTTACTGCATTTGTAAACTGAGGGAGGATTTGTTGCGTTAGTGTAAGCACTGTAAAAGTAAAATGATTGCTACAAGAAGTACAATAATATCCCTCTACTGTGTGCTTTCCTTCCTTTTACACGAGATCAAGTTTCTTTTCCACATTAAAGGTCTTGAAATAAGTTTTTAAATAGTGTACATGTTTGTCCCTTTGCTTAACATAGAACTCAAAGCACTTCAATCCATAAAGTCTGAGATAATATATCTGGGCTAAGGGCGACACAGTCCTTTTCCAGAGTTATTTCATTTTACATCAAAATGTATTCTTATGTCCTTGTACTTCTGTGTCAACACTGAAAATCTGGGAAAGAGACCATGTGCATAGAGGTAATCTCCTAAACACGAATGTAATCTGGTGTCAGACAAGTGGTGTTCTTATAAGTAGCAGCTGCTCTAAAATCATTACCCTTAATGGTAAAAAAATGTACCATTCGTGCGCAATTTTGAATAGGTACTTCAATACATTAATGACAATGAGTTGCACACCATGTTTTTTTTTTTTTTTACATCTTTTGGGAAAAATGCCAATGTCTTCTCTTAACAAACCAACTTTTCTTGGCTATAATGAAAATCCAATCCCAAAGAACCACATCTCAGCTCTTCTGAAGTAAATGCATGCTTAATAAATGTCATCTGGACATAATTTGCTTAATGCAACTAGAAATGCAGTTTATAATAATGAAACCATGTCTACCAGATTGAGATAGCATACAAGCTTAAGTTAAAGTGAACGTACCATAAAGTATCTCCCAAAATATGCATGACAGCCACCCCTTTGCCCCTCAGTGCTGACATGTACATGTCCTCTCCACTGAGTAGTGCCTTGCCCAAAGCGACTGGAGCTCTATAATAAAATAACGGTAATAA
The DNA here is from genome assembly GCA_033807755.1 of Ellobium chinense. Taxonomy (NCBI): domain Eukaryota; kingdom Metazoa; phylum Mollusca; class Gastropoda; order Ellobiida; family Ellobiidae; genus Ellobium; species Ellobium chinense. The sequence goes on from JAWQUT010000139.1 coordinate 735,411, forward strand.
TAAAGTCAACCATGGATAACTTGAATTCTTCAGGACCACCTGATTTTATTTAAATCTGTAGAATTTTGGGGAATACATAAAGCACCAGTACAGAGAAAATAATTCAGGCCTAAAAAGTTTGTCCAAGAGAACCTTGACTTTGACTTACATGTGTTCGTGGTATTTGTGCTTGAATGTAATGATAACAATGAGATTTATAACTCGCGCATCCATGCAAAGTCTGTTAACAACACTTCACATTATTATCACTCTAGGAAACCAAACTCCACTTTTCCAAACTCTATAGGGAAATAGCAGTATCACTGTCATTTCATAAATAGTGATCATTAGCATTCCGAAACATCTGCTACTGCATAAGCCCTTTTACTGAATGATGGATAGAAGTAAATGAGAATGAAATGCTTTACTGAGGCCTCTACATCATGGCAGTGACATGAATCTTTTGATCATAAGTCAACACCCTAATCACTCCACCACACTAATATTTATAAGAAATAAAACATCATAGGGTCATGTTAAACTATGGATGGATACTGGAAAACTCTTGAGTTTTATTTCTTGAAGTCTATTGTGATTTCATGAACTGCACAGTCAAGTGCCTAAACATTCCTGCTGAGTTTTTGGCTACCGCAGAGAACATAGCAATGAAAACATATATTCACAATGTGAACTTGCCACTACATGATTTAGTAAAAAAAAAGTATGAACAAGGCATAAAATGCACTAATGAAGGACTTACTTGTTCCCAGCTATAACTATGGACACTAGATCTCCCTTCTGCAAGTTGCCAAACATTTTGGGAGAGGGCTCCTTGTCAGGAATTACTCCAGGTAACATGAGATCTGAACAAATAAAACACAGATAAACCTCGCAATATGATAAAACATGTCATGCCATGTATGAAGGTCTCATTTCAATGAGAACCATAAGACATTTAGTGCCAATGCAGTTTAAAGTGAGCAATGTACTGTACAGTCAAGTCAGAGAGCTAAAAATGAAGCATTCCCCATGTATGTAAGTCATGGATACTGCCAGACCCCATGTATGTAAGTCAAGGGTACTGTCAGACCCCATGTATGTAAGTCAAGGGTACTGCAAACAATGGCAAAGTATATATATCCTATGTCTTTTTATTTTTTTTTGCTTCATTTTATCTTACTTGTAATGGCAGAATTGTCGCTCCCTTTTAGAAATATTCTCTAAACATTTGGTGGATTATTGTAGATTATAGTGCATCATTTCGCTGGAAATTTGCAAACTGCTTGAATACATGTGTACATTATTGATAATACAGCTGAAGAATGCCTCTGGCTCAGCTAAGACAAACAGACAAGTGTCAAGAACGATTGACAAAAGTTTAAGATGAAGGTTTTGTACCCAAGTATTTTCAAAAAGTGATGTTGACCAGCCTTCTCCAAGAGAACCCATTCTCAGATTTCAGAGAATTCTTTAAAGAATGGTATCCCTGACAGTGGACAGGAAAAGGGAAAAGACTGATGGACACATTTAGATAGAGAGTTATAATGACACATACCAGCACCCTTTTGAAGTTTTTCAAATACTGGAGGCCAGGTTCGAAATACAGGAAGCAAGTCGGGATGCTGCCACAAAGTGTAAACTGAAATATATATCAATGTAAAAGTCCTTACCCCATTCATTTTGCCAATTTAACATGATGTGAAATTACAGTAACTTACAGATTGAGCAGTATTCTTATAGGGATAAAGAGGAAAATGTTGGAGTGAAAAAGCAACATACAATGTGATGGGATGAAAGGAGTCCTGATGTGAAGGAGCTTTAAATTCAATTCCTTGTTTATGCTCCCCTTCCACACCAGATTTTGAACATTTTTTTGCATTCAGTGTATCAGTGAAAGAAATTCATACTATTATTACCTTACAGAATATGCCATTTATTTATAACTATGAGGGTGGATACAAAAGTTTACAGCTTTGCCCAGAGAATGCATAAATTTTCCCAAAATGAGTTCACTAGTCTCTTCCAATGCGTTTTGTTTACCTGTAGGGAAAAGTTTTTTGAAGATGTCATAAAATACAGGATTCTTTCCGACAGAGTAAACCATAACACTGTCGTCACCATGAGTGTTGATCTTGGTCAGACTCATCTCTTCCTTGTTTGGAATCAGCTTTGTGACATCATCTTCAGTCAGGTTTGGGTATTGTTGCAAGATGTCAGCTCGTAACTTTTTTCTGTTGACAAATATGAGATAATTAAGGGCATGGCGCTTCCACTTCAGTGTAGATTAACGCATTATCTTGGCGTGCACTATCCTTTTCTGTCATGCAAAACTATACATTAAAGCGCTAAACAATGCCATCTTATTGCTATTGTAAGAAGTGATTTAAAAAAAAAAACTATATCTCATATTACTGTTGTTACTTCACCTCTGGATATCACATAGGAAACTGAGACATATTAATGCCCTTAACTAAAGAGCAGTATTCAACATTTTTGTCTCAAAAAGAAATTATGTGGAAACCAAGAGCTAAATGGTCGTCTCTGACAGGTATATGAGAATAAAATCTTGAGAAATTAAATTCCTCTGTCCTGACATACATTAATTTGTCTTGGATAAATGTATGAAATCTGGTAGAGATGACAAATATATTTAGAGCTAAAGATTTCCTCAGTCACCACCCACAACAGAGGAAAAAATGCAATGCACACCGCAGGGTAAGAGCTGTGCCTCTACTCAACATTCAGAGAAACAAGGAACAGGTGAGGGAGGAAGAATCAGGGAGCAAGATATCAGCAGAGAAATAGTGGATACCTGATTTGCTAACACTTTGGCCTTCTCTAACGACAGCACCGATTCCATGACTTGTCTACGACTGAATGAACTGTATCATTGGTGCTGTCATTAGAGATAGCCAACACTTCCATGAAATTTATGGAGACCCACAGATTTATTCTATTCTCTGCTTTGCCATTCCTGGATTTCATTTCTCTTACCTGTCTGAGCTTTTAACAGAAGTCTGTGTCTTCACTCTAAAAGGCTTCAGAAACATCTTGTATGTTTCAGGCTTCCTGTAGGAAGATCACTGTTGAACATCTGTATGGAAAAAAGATAAGCATCATCATTTTATATTTCAGGTTCATAATGTTAAGTGTCTGGGCTAGTCTATCTCATCCAAGCCATGTGAAATTAAAAGCACATTCTCGCTGTTTAAAGTGACAGAATATATAGTATTATCAAGGGCAGCAGCAAAGTCTTGGGATTCTTGAGTAATGTAATCATGTTGTAAAATAAAAATGTCAGCTGCAATAAATATCAACTGACTTTTAAATTGGACAAAACTGACTTTATGTTGTTTTTTTTTCAAGGACTGCGAGCAGGGTTAAGGAAGAGAATGCACCCTCTTAGCCTGTCCTAGGAGAATCCCCATAAAGTATTTAGTTTAAAAAAAGTTGTCCTGAGATTCTCCGACCAAACCCATGGCAATGGTGCCTAAACTATACCTACTGAACTCTATTTGGCAATGCCCTAACTCTGCTCTGAACCCAAACCCAAGCACACCTTGGTATAATATTTGGATTTTTCAGGATGGAACTAATCCAGGAATAGGACAAATTTGGTGGCTACTCTATATTGACCTGATTGACCTTACAAGACAGTTTTGATCATCTTGACTATATGCTTATCTTATCCTATGACTATCTATGAGCCATGAGCTATGATGACTAGAGGCCTAGCTAGACTATGTCATGACAATGTATGACAAATAAACTGTAATTATCCAAGAGTGGTCCTGTTCCTTGATAATCATGATTATAGTCTACTTCATGTTAATGCGATCTATTGGTATAGATCTATAGATCAACATTTACCAGATTAAACACCCCAGTGACTGTTAATCTCCGTAAACCAGATAAGTCTATTTAGAAGTAGAAGATCACTTTATCCCCCAGTCTTGTGTTTTCTTCGATGAGACGAAGCATGGTGCAAGGGACACTACTCTAAGAAAATGATTGATTTGACAACACGAGCTTGCCAGATAATTTTTATGGTTGGGGACAAAATTCATTGTCAAAATGAGCCAAAATAAGCCAAATCAAAATATGCAAAAGAGTGGAGAGGGAAGTTTAGGGCCAAATTTAACCCTTGTAGCTCAAACGGCGGATTAAAAAACTCTAGGCCTATTAATTTTTAATAATTATCCATGGGTGATGCGGATGCATTTCAGTCGTCACTCCCTGCCCAACTGAGAACAAAATTAGCTTCAGCAACAAGCCATGTCTCAACTTGTGATGTCGAAGTGCAGATCTCCCAATGTTCTGTACTCAGTTTCGTCGGCTGTTACTGTTATCAAAGCTTGGTTGTTACCAAAACATTCACCGGCATCAGGCCCATCGAGACAGTAACATAGTGTAAGCAGCTGGTATGTGGCGGCTCATCAATGCTGTGCCGGGTAAAACAAAAATCGTGATATGAAAAAAAAAATGATTTCCAAGTACACAGAGACAAAATAAAAAACAAACCAACCCCAAAAAACACGGAGGCCCCAGTAATTTTTTTCTGTCTTTCATCTTCAGCGCTGTGTAAATCATACATTCACGTGCCCCATATTTGCTCGACCCCAAATAACAATCCCAGATGTTTTTCAGGGAAATTAGTTTAGGATTGTTTTGGAAGTCTCCGAATTGGGTTATTATTCAATGGGACTGTAAATTTCGCCAACTATTCAATCCCTGATGTTTCTCAATTATGTGTAGCCGGGTGGGAAGGTAATTATCATTACGGGGAAGGAAAGTGAGCCCAGTCGGATAGTTTTCTTAGTTGTTACACATTATTTAGGAAGTGTCACCAGGGACTTTACCAAATTACTGTATCTGATCAGGTTTGAGGAGAAAGGCCGTTAAAAAAAACCGACACCAGAAAATGTCATGTCCCTACCGCGGATTGAACCCAGTCTCTCAGCTTGTAAGTTTGAACGTGCCTCCAATACCTCACAGGGACGATATCATCAAAGTGATTTAAGCCTTAAATACATACGGCCTGAATAATTATTGTTCCCTAACTTCCATGTTTGTGTTTGGTATTCACCATGACTCTAACTGACACATTCCCAACTGCTCGCATACAGAAAATATTTTTCGGTTGTTTGAAGTCTCCAAAGAGAACTCTGATTCTAGGGGACTGTAAATATCACCAAAATATAAGCACACTATGTCTACATAAATTCAACACTAATTGCCATATTATTTGAAAACCTCTGAATAGGCCGAAAAGCCTGCAGATATTTATTTCATTCGCGGTACCAATTTAAGAGTGTATTGGAATGCGAAGTTATCAGTTACCTATTCACGAATGTTTTGTCATGGTTTCTTAAAGAATTTTTTTCTTAAAGTGAGCAGTCGGGAAGTGTGTTAGGATCACAGAGGTGAAAATTTCCACGCACGTGGAACCGGAACTCAGCTTCGGCGCTCGTGTAATGTAATTAAATTTCACTGTTGCGCCCGAATGACGGAACATACGAACATGTATAAAAGGTCAAGGACAATCAACAAACCAGATACTGAGTCAGTACTGGCCCGCCACTATCTTCAAAGTGCAAACAGTCCACGTAGATTGCGTGAGTCTATCACTGATGCTATCAGTGAACACAACTCACAAACACCCATTTCAAAGTATCTCTCATGAGATACTGCCTAGTGTAACGGTAACACACTAGCAACAATCCAGACGTCTAGACTATTTTTGTCAAGGATTGTTTGCAGTTTTATTTTGGCCATTCTTTAGAAGTTTGATGTTGCCACATGGTAAGGATTTCGGCCGATTTCCCTTTAAAAAAAGGATAAAATCGCATTTCGTATATTCTGAGAAATACCACGAGATGTATGGTAAACCACCTGTTTTCTTATTTACAACAGTAGAATTATATCAACTTCGTGCGGAGGGAAATGTAGAAAAAAAAAACAACAACAATCAAAAACAACTCTTGATGAAGGAGAAAAGCAGTTGATCAGAGTGGCAACACTATCAAGATTGCCGTTAGAGGAGGGAGCGAAACTTTTCACAGCACTGCGCGTGTAGATCATCTAGTCGAATATCTTGTTCCTCCCAGTCTTACAGTCATTTTTCACCACATCGATGGAAAATGTTACCGGAAACAGACCAGACACCCCCGTGTACCGAGTAAACTGAGAAGGTGATTCCATTGACTCAGCCCAAGCAGCATTTTTTTGTGCCGCCCTTACAGCATTAGGACTTGCTTTGGCAACATACAAGTACTTTAGGTAAACTTTTCTAGATGTACCGTATACTGCATTCGTGGTCGGGTCCTTGGCGAAATGTTGGGACTCTCGCAAGGACTAGGCTTTGGAGCAAGGTTAGGCAAGAGAAGTTCTCTTGGCAGGGTTCATAGATATTATCGATGGACTTTACANACGAATTTTAAAACACACTAATGCACGTTTATTGGACCTACCAAAGTACTCGGTATCGGTATCGATTCCTAGAAAAAGTACTCAGTATCGAATCGATACCTAAATTGTGGTATCGGCCCAGCACTAGAAATTACTGTATGTGCAGGTGTGGTCATGTGACTACATTTTTTTTTTCAGCCATCGCTCGCTATTCCGCGTATGTCCATTGTGTTGTAAACAGTCAACACGTGTCACCATAACAAGGCAACAGTGGACAGTGACCCGTACAAACATGACCATTAGTCGAGAGGAGCATTAGAAAAATATTAAATCCGTCTAGTCTCATACCGTGCCAGAGATTTTCGCTCCCTGCAACCCTCCTCCCTCCCCTTCCAAACGACGCTCCTCAGGATGCATTCTTGTTATGTCGAGACAAGAGCATCAGTCGAGTCATGTAAGTATCAGTCATGACAGAATTGTACAGAATCCCAGTTGCATGTGAAAAAAAAAGTCGGCTTATTATGGCGGTGAGCTGCCCTAGTCGGTAAACAACGAGCGGTTAGGCACAATGCTGGTGTAATTTAATCTTGACTGGTCAAACAAGCTATACATTTGACAGGCTATGTTGTGTTCACTTGGTTCCCGGAAAGGAAAAAAAAAACTTCAAAAAATACTACTGTACCCATAAATATTGCCGAATGACCACCCAACAAACCTTTCCACTGTTCTGTTCCTCATCTGTTTTTCTTTCTACTACAGGAACAATGCTGGATCGCTGAAGCGTTTCTTGAGAAAAATTAGATTGGCCACACTTCCTAAGAAACAGTCAAAGATCAAGATATCAGCTGAAGGTGAGAACTGAGAGGCAAGTCGCTGAGATAATCTTACTAGCGCAAGTAGCAACACCCATTCTTCGATCGGGGTTGCCATGCATAGGCAGGACATTTCTTACACATGTTAAAAACTAGGGCCCTGTAAATGCTAAGCTTAGCATGATTAGGTACATGTCTGGTTTTTACAGTTCTTACACACTGTTGAGGTCCTGAACCCAAATTCGTTGCATATCAAGCTCGATTTGAGTTTTATACCGTCAAAATGACGATCGAAGTGATCACTAGTGACCATTGCAGGACACGGTCTCTCTTCCAGCTCAAAGAGAGGTACATACCTAATATTTAATGTATGTAACAACAAACAAAATTAACCCCAAAATCATATCATTATTACATTAGAGTACTGATCACTTGCTGGTCAGCTGCGATCAGTTTCTGAAAGTGATGAGAAGTGCAGATTTTGTTGAGTATGCAACTGAATCTCAAGACAGCTTTGAATTATGATTATATGGAGGTCAATTATTTATGGCAAGTGTGTGCAGACTGATTCTCACTTGTTGTGAGGGAAGCGACATCATGTGACCATTTTTTTTTTACTCTTGATCGCAAGTTTCCAGTTAAACTTGTGTAACTGAGATGCACTGCATTTTGGGACTCAGCTTGGTATTCCCGGATCTGGACATAAAAAAATTGGTACTTGATCAAAATTTTCTGTTTTTATCCTCGAAGTGTATAGACATCCTGAAATGGTAGGAGGGAAACGTAAGACATAATTATATCATCGGCATCACCGGCCCCTTCGAGTCCCAGAGAGTTTGAAGAGGCCTTTCTAGATTTAAATCAAGGGAATGAGATTATCAGTCACGCCACAGTCATAAGGCAAGTCTAGTCCTCTTAACATTGGCTGACAAAAATAGCAAGCGGTATTCCATACTTGTCAGTTGTCAGTCGATATGGCACTATGAGGCCAGATTCCTCTATAGATATTCATATGACAAATTTTGCGATAAGAAGGGCAGTGTAAGTATGTGTGGATTTTGCGAGTTTAGCGCTAGTTTCCTTATAAAAAGTAAAAAAAAAAAAATGCCTAGTTCATCAGAGTTTGGTTCGATACTGACCACCTAAAAGCACTAAGAGGAGGCTGGTATGTGTTTCACTCCTGTGGGTCCCATTGCACGGATCAGCTTGCCAACAGGGGCTAAATGGGTTAGCAGGTGTGTCTGTACTGGACCAGTCAGACAGAATCAATGTAACGCCAGCCATCAATACTAATTATAAGATAGCTCAGTGACAAATGATGGCTATTGTTGAAGAGTTATATTACTGCACCTGAATGACTGGGCACAAGGGGTGGGGTGGGTTGGGAGAGGTGGAATATGGGAGATGAGTTATTTCAGTAGAAGCTCGATATAAAGTATGCCTTGCTGAATGGGAAAAGTACAGTGGAACCTGAATATTAAGTACTCATTTAATAATTATACTCTGTACGTATTATGAATTTCACATGTCCGGGTTTATTGTTATTCAATCATTTCATTATTCAAGTCAACTTTATGAAGTACACCTCAATATATGTGTACTTTTTTCAATTTGCTCTTTACTCAGGCATACTTTGTGTCGAGGTTCTACTGTTTCTCCAATAGTTCTCTCTCTCTCTCTCTCTCTCTCTCTCCCCCCTCTCTTTCTCTCTCTCTCTCTCTCTCTCTCTCTCCCCACCCCCTTTCTGTCTTCTCTTTCACCTTTTCTTGTCCTATTTTCATACTATCGCTGCCACTGCTGACGTGTAACACTCTTCTTTCATATCGTGGAGCTCGGTAATAACGGGGTTGTCGGGACTTTCAAAATTTTTCCCATAATTACTGTGTCTCGTTGTTCCCGAAATGGGGCTTTGGAAACTGGGAAACTGAAGTACATTGTTTTCTAATGGTACCTGTGTAAATATGCAGATTAAGTCTTGGTCGTTGCTACAGACCCTACAGCCCACGGTGGTCATCTTGTAAAACCTGACTGGGACATACATCATCTCTCAAACTATCTTATTCATACAAAAAACTGGTACGGGCTTAAGACTTATGTCGCAACTGCTGGATTTTGGACCATACAATCCCGTTATAAATATGCTATATAAATAATTTATAGGGCAGGGGGAAACGGGGGTAGAGACCATGTCTGATATAACCGGGTTCCCGTTACAAGCGTTTTTGTTCCACTGTACCTCTGCCGTTTAAAAAAAAAAATCTGATCCTCGATTGGAAGACAACAGAACTGTAGGACAATGGTAGGTTTACATAACAAGTAAAGAAATGCCACATCAATAAACACCCTTGTAGCTCACAGAAACAAATATTGAGAACTAGGACAGATCGTCGCCTGGGTGCAAGGCCCCCGGGTTTGACGCCTTTGGACTGCCAATACCGTCATGCATTTTGTGTTAAAGCTAAGACTTCCAGATTCAGTGGTTTCGTGGTACGATAGAAAACTGCGAAATATTTCGTTATGTAATTAATCGATAGATGCACTGGAACATGTCTTGCACCACTAGTTCAGGCTTTTCCCAAAAAGTCATGAATGAGAAAACCAAGGCTTCTTCTCGACATGATCCATATCGGACTTCTGCACCCAGTGTCAGTGAGAAAACTCGACAAAACTGAATTTTTGACTGTAGGTTAGAAAGCTCTAATTCAACAGACAATACTCTTTATTTTACAATATACTGCTTCACCAACTGAGCTATTTGCTTTGCTAAATGCATTTTTTTTTGCTTCCCTTGTTAAAACTGGATATAAGCATTTATCGAGGTGTGGGTATTGCATCCGAGCGATGATTTCATTACTTTTTTGTCTCCCTCCTCTGTGGCTTTTATCCTCTGCTGCAGTATCTGGGGACAATGGATAAAGAGGTGCAGAGCTGTGGAAAATATGCCACTCTGTTGGCAACATACCAACTCTATGACTTTGTTTAATTACCGCCAGCAAAAGAGGAGCACAGGGTTACTGCAAAACCAGCCCATCCGCAGTGTCCTTGATGGTGCCTTTGTTGCATCAATATAATGAGAGCATGTGGACCACTTTCGCTCTTGACTGCTGCTATTCAGTGACTTGGTGCCTGTGTCTGTAATCAGTCCAGTGTAATACAGCTGTTGTCAGCCATCGGTGGAGGTAGTTCCCAAAAGTGAGGCTTCAATAATGACTTCGGCTTATGAACAGGCTGCAGTGTCAGTGGTGTTGGTTTGATGTGGCCATGGACGAAATGTGGAAGAAATGGATATGTCAGGAAGTGATATTCCGGTTTCACAAGCTTTAGTTTCTCATGAAAAACAAAATGTGGAAGAGAACAAAACATCTAAACATTTCAATTCCATTACGTTTTATGGGCTTCTCCGGAATGTTCACATACTGCAATGACTTTTCGAAGACGGAACTCTGATGATATGCTTCACAAGTTCTATTCCATGATTAGTTGTGGTGAATATAAAATTTGTGTGACTTAGGTCAGTTTGACAGTAGAAAACTTAGATAGTGACTACCATCATATGTCGCTTTTTACTTTTTTTTTTTTTTTAACGATCGTACACGCTATTTCCGGTTTACGAATTGTTGACATTTAAGAGATTACCGTACAGAGCATGGGATATAATGATGTAGCTAAGCTTGTTACAACGATGCAGTGGAATTGATTAAATGACCTCTCCGAAAACAAAATTAAGTTTTCCACATGGCTAAAGTAGGGCAGCCGAGGCCTCCATTTAGCTTCTAGGACATAGTCATTTACTTCTCAACTACTTCGCACCTCTATTGTCCAGTTACAAAGCGCATGTTCACTGATAACTCTAAACATCATTCATGCCTTTGAGCTTCATTGTGAAGCCTTGACACATACAGGATTGTTTGTCCTGACTGGCTATTTCGGAAAGGTGATGATTTGTGAACAATTTGTAGACCATTAATGGAATCTGTGAGACATTTCGGAGAAAGATAGTTCCCTGCCCAGACAATTGTGGCTATACGATTCATACGATATAGCAAATACACTGGATCTGACCCACAAAACTACAATATTGTCGCATTCACTGACCGTTTCTCTCTTTCCTTTGTTGTCTTCGTGCCTGCAAGTGCAAGAGTTTATGAGGTAACCAGTAAAGTCAACAGATTGTTGGCTACCGAAATATTTGAAAATGCAGAACATGTCACGTGATGTCCTAAACCAAAGTAATCAAAACAGTAACTACAGACGTTATCACAGTAAGAACTGGCTAACTGAACAGACTCGGCGCTATATTCAAATGTGATACCAGCTGAATACAGGATTTCAAACTCAGGTCATGGGACAGATTTGCAGTGGTAAGTAAATGTACTTGTTACTCTTTGAAAACTGCTAGTATTTAGTTTCTTAAAACGAAGCGCCTTGCTTACTGTTGATATGAAGCAGGGAAAATGTTTACAGTGTTTTCTCTCTCACTGACGCATTCCCCAACTTGAAAATAGCATCAGAATGACAAAAGCATGCCCCAGAGACATTTTAGGTAATTTAGTGTGAACTGATCTGTGATTTGAAGTTTCTGCGTTTTTAGTCGCCAAGAGCAGCAGTCTTCTCCGAGACAGCAACACTTCTCTTTTTTTTTTTTTAACATAGAAAAACAAACTGAATGTCTTCCCTCTGCCAAATGTATTGTTTGCTTGGCAAAAAAACCAAAACAATAAAAAAAAACACACAATAGGCATTTTAAAACTGTGTCTCCAGACATTGCAGTTTGTTATAAACAGTTGAAATTGAATTTATACTTCTGTAAAGATGTTGATACTAGTGATTGTTAATTAATATAGAAATATTAGTGTTCGTCAAATATTATAGTAGTGACTTCTGTTGTATTTAGATTATAGGAGGAGCAAAAAAAAAAAAAAAGGNGGGGGCGAAAGAAGGTGAGGAAGGGGGTGAAGGGTGGAAGCGTTACCCATTAGTAGCTTCGTTGTCATAGTTTTGACATCAGCCTCTAAACGTTTTGACCATACTATAGATATGTCACAGTCGTACATTGATTTCAACTTGTTCACGGAGTGTACCTCTTACCAATCATTAGGTGCAAAGTACTCATTTCCTGGTATACTCTTGTGGTTCTCTTAGCTATCAAAGTACAACAAAGAAGTATTGTTACAGCCAATCATTAAGCACTCAAGCCGCGGCGTATGGTACAAGTGTGCCCTGCTTTTCAATATACTATGAAAGAAACTAGCCTGTTGTGTCTCTCCTCTCTTCTGGTTAGTACAGGAGCCATTAGCAAAGCAGAGTACCCAGCATATGCACATCGTAGGCTGTTTATATTTTAGTCATCTTGTGCGGGACATATCTGAACGTCTGAAACATGGGGCCATTGCTTCATCATCATGTTATACATACTGAAAAAAACAACAACTGGCAGAGTTTCTGAAGAGTCACAACTCAGCTGTTTGTGTCCAGAAGTGCGCGAAATTTTGTATGCAAGTTCCTTTTGTCCATGAGTCTGCCCTTTTCAGGTTTATTAGTCCAGCTGACCGTTTTTTTTTCTTCGATGTTGGTTTGTAATGTTAACGTGGCCTTGGAAACCCCTTCGCTGCGTTCCATTTTTGTTTCTATTATTTTTGTTTCTGTACCACGCACGGTCTGGGCATGCATAAAATTCGTTAAAAAACCACAACGTGTGATTATCGCCGCTCGCCGCGTGCATCACCTATTGGTCAGGTATGAGACAAAATCCTGCGTAGCGTGGAGACCATGTTAGCGTTGTAAGGCTAACTTCCTGGATAGATTCTGATCACAATGACTTTGCTATAAGAAGGCAGAAGAAATTAGTGTAGGTTGGCATGAATTTCATTGCTCCTTCCTCTTTCCCTTTCCCATGTGATGTCGGGACATTCTAGCTATTCACAATAAATGACAACGAGCAAAATGAAGTATTCTGTAGTTTGTCGTCATTTCGTGGGCCATGTTTTACACCTTAGTGGGCCATTTTTTTTTGCCTGCGGTCCAGCGGTTGGGCATCCTTGCTACAAAGTATTGTACAGGCGTGAATTGTTGAAGTAGAACATTGGCAACCTGTTGTCTAGCATGGAAAACTTGTGTCTATCATAACTGCTTCTGGTACATTTGGGTAGCATCTCTTCCTCTTTGTGGATCCATTGAACTCCTATATCCATCCTTCTCCCCTTCTTACTCAATAATCACCCGTCTGTCGAAGCAAGATGTACCTCTAAAGAAACAGTGGAAGAACAACCGTGAAAACTACAGCTTCTCACAAGACCTAGTGCACCAGCTATTGAGATAAAGTCAGCTATAAAATCATCTCTAGACACAGAACTGTGGATTGTGAACTGCCCACCTGTAAAGCATTAGACTTAGTCCTTTTTGCCCTTGCGGCACTGCAGACCAGACGAGACACTTTCACACATCCTCCAGGAGTTTCTCTACCTCACAGTCATGAAAGGTCAAACCTAGTCCGCGGACCGCGAGAACAACAATCGAGAGAAAACTCTGGAGCGACCAGGACAGCTGCCTTCATAGACTGATGGAATAAATGAGGAATTCAGAGGAAGAAGAAGAAGAAAAGAAGAAGGAAAAAAAAGAAGAAGAAGAAAAGGGGAACAAGAAGAAGAAGAAGAGGAAGAAGAAGAAGAAGAAAAAGAAGAGGAAGAAGAATAGGAACATAAGGAAAAGAAGAAGAAGAAGAAGAGGAGGAACAAAATGAGAAGAAGAAGAAGAAGAAGACGAAGAAGAAGAAGAAGATGAAGAAGAAGAAGAAGAAGAAGAAGAGGAACCAAAAAAAAAAAGAACAAGAAGAAGAGGAAGACGTTGACCAGTCCGTCCACTTGTTTTCCTGACCCTTGCGTGAAAAGGCGACCAGCCTGGCCCAGAAATCCCGGAGTGCCGGTACCAACGGACAGATAATTTTACCGGTCATTCCACAATGAGTTGATTTTACTTCCTCGCCCATGAATTATTGAAATGTAGTCTCTCCTCGCTACTCCCGCCTGGACTGACTCTAGAACTTGAACGTCGTATTTGAAAATTTTTATTGACCCTTGCACTATGAGTGAATTTTCCTTGTCAGGCATGAATTATTGATAAGAGGTCTTTTCTTCCCTATTCTCCCCTGGACGTACACGAATGCGTCTCATCAATATTTGAGTCCAATTAACGCCATGTTTGGTAGGTTGTATTCATTGCACTGGCGGCGAAATTGTGTGTGTTGGATTAGAAGTGACAGGAGAAGGCAGAGGATCACTGTCTTCTTTCACATTGTATTGTAAACATTGTTCATACTGAGGGTAGTGTATTTGCACATGGCACTGCAATGCACTCTTTGTTTTATAGGCAATATATCATGACACTCCCGCCTACAGCTCTTTTTAGGATTAAGGCCAGGGTTAAGGGTAGGTTAAGGGAGAAAAAACAACTTGGGACAGTCCTTGGACATATTGTCTGATCAGGTCTAGTGACTGATGAGAAATGCAAGAGACGGCAATGAATTCTAGTACATGTTCTAACGTGCACAAGAAATAGATGACCAAACCATCATTGCTTTTATTATTATCATCTTCATTATCATCACCACCATCACGATGACAGTGGATGAAGGGCTGAAGTGTGATAGTAAAGGCGAGCGGATTTTTGGCATATGGCAGCAATGTTGTGCTCCAGTTCCGTGGATATCTCTCAACCACTTCTCAGCATGTTCAAGAAACTGCAGCCTGATGCGACAATTTGCCAGCCAGTTGCCAGTGGCTGGGACACTGCATGCTACCTTGATGCCTTCAGTCATTCCCTTCGGCACTTGGTTGTATCAACAAGGTTTCTAGCTCACTGAGGTCAAACACAATAGAGCATTCTGTTATTATGCACGCACGGTCATTCGGGCATTGGGAGCATCAACTCCAGCAATCATTACTTCCGAAATCCACTTTTTTCGGTGTCAGAGGAATGTGAATGGCTGATATGGTCTGTTTCACTGGCTTTTGTTGACTAATGCATCATTTAGTTTCGTAAGCGAGATCTACTGACACAATCACACTAATTTTCTCTTAAACAGGAAGTGAGCTTCAATAGAGTTGACTAATTAAGACGCATTAAATCAATGCGCGATGGCAGAACCAATCTGTTTTTGTTACACGTAATGTCTGCAGCACAGTCATAGTGTTGCTTAATTGCTCAGCCATGTTGGACCGCTTGACAGCATGGCACCTGACCATTAGCTTGCTGTCGCCGCCCATGTCCATGTTTTAAAGAGGATTTCTATGATTTCGTGCCAAACGGCAGTTTTATTTTCCTTTAGAGAGAGGAGTCGTACATATTTAAAACACCAAGTTAATTCATCGATGTCTACGTCAGCTTACACCCCATTCTGTTATTCCTCTATTTTCTTTTTCTGTTTGGGGAGGGGCGGGGAAGGAGTGGGGGACGGAGAGAAGTCCTGAGGACGATTTTTTTTTTTTACTTCTTTGAAAGAAATAGTTTCAGTATTAATCATGTGTAAATTATGGTCTTGAAATTTGTGATACGGGTATAGCTATTTGTCAGGAGGTAAGCTTTTGTAGATGTCTCATTCATAATACATATATGAATTTTAGTCAAAGAACCAACTGATACAAATGTCAAGAATTGAGACTTTAATATTCGAGCTGTTGCTAGAAATCAACTGTAACATGCATTTCAATTGTAAAGGTAACTGTTCTGTCGAATACTTTCAGACCTTTTATTACCATACCGAGGATGCATGATTGCAAGGGTGTGAACTATTTATCAGTCGTGGATGAACGCGACAAGGCAAAAGAATTTTTTGTTTGTTAGAAATAGGGCCCACGGAATGTGGAGGAGAGGGAGGAAGGGATGAGGAGGGAAAACCCGTCTGTCGAAGGAAGATGCACCTCTAAAGAAACAGTGGAAGAACAAACGTGAAAACTACAGCTTCTCACAAGACCTAGTGCACCAGCTGTTGAGATAAAGTCAGTTATAAAATCATCTTTAGACACAGAACTGTGGATTGTGAACAGCCCACCTGTACCGCGATAGACATAGCCCTTTTTGCCCTTGCGGCAAAGATAGAGAGATACATTTAGAGAAAACAAGCGTGTTAAGGCGGAAGATGAGAAGGAAAGAAGAGGGAGCGGTCTGTCATTGAACCTTTCTAATTTTTAGAATTTATTATCCTGCTGGAATCCAGAAATGGAAGACTAAGAGAAAACCTGTGAGAAAGCAACGTTTGAATGATTTTGAGAAATATGGTAGAATGAAGGAAAGAGACCATGCCATACTGACTTTCGAAGTGTGGATAACACACTGGAACTCTCACAGTTCTGATAGTACTCTAAGGAGGATATCTAAACGCACCAATACTCCCGGACTGAAACTCCTGTTTCGAGGGGCATTTTGAGGTAAGAGATACAGTGTCGATGATGGGCTTAAGGGTAACGATTTAGGCTAGGGTTAGATCGAGTAGTGTGTTGGTTTAGGTACAAAGCGCATTCGGAAACCTTCCCTACTATGAATTGCTCGTCTCCAAGAAGTTAATAAATACTCTCCCATCCAGTCTTGTCACCGCCAACCCCCACCCCTGCAGTACCGTATAGTATCAGTCTGTCACAAGCCATCCATACTCAATCTTACCCAGCTTACCCCTTCCACATCCACCCCCTCTTACCCATAAAACTACGTTATCCTACCCTACCCGACCTTTCAACAGCGATCCACCCAGTCATTGATTATATTAATACCCAATAAGCTACACAGATGACTCAGCCTCGCTGCTTAAAACAAGAGATAAGGGAACCGTATAGAGAAATCTTCCCCCGAGGGATGGAAAAAGTGTATCTTGCCCTGTGGGACGAAATAAAATTTGGCACCTCTCTTCCCCGCCTAACATCCCTTCATCCTGTTACCATAAATTTGTTTAAGTTTTGATTTTTAAAAAAAGTAGCAATATTAAGTACACTGACTATCGGACTTTTAAGTGACGTCGTACAACAGAGCCACTCTTTTTTTTTTATCTATGCGTTGTCATCTATGGGCGGACCTAGCCTTTGTAGGTCTGTAAACGTTCGAATGCGGTGCTAAGCTTATTAATAAACTATGGACTGTCTGCTCTATGCCCAGTTCCTAGACGTCGTTCACTGACCCCAGCTGTTGCCCTTACTTATAACTGTTCGTTGCTTATTACGCAGGCGGTCAGTCACGAAGTAGGCAGAAGACATTATGTAAACTGAGGTGTAATGGCACGTAATGACTGCACTTGACAGGCGGCTCATTAACACTACTTATGTAATAACATCTATCGTTAATTAGAAACCAACCGAGGGGAGGCAACCAAGATGGCGAAAGGCTGGCAGTGAATCAGATGGACTGTCCCACGAAACGATTACTTTTGATGGGCCAGTATCTGAAATTTTAGGTATTGCGATACTCAGTCACTATCATTCTCATGATCTAAGTATCCAAGGTATCGAGTACATTTAAGTTCTGATACTCGGCAGTGGTAGGTATTTCTATGTATTTCGATACTTACGATACCTTTGGCAATCTAAATCATGGAGACTGTCGTCCCTTACATCGAAAGTATCAAAATGGTAGGCAAACTCCAGAGCTTGAGTTTTAATATTGATACTCATATCGAAAATACTGAGTATCGAAAGTAACCTTAGTCACAATTAAACTTCCCGCCGAAAATACGCACTAGCCTTTTTGGTTATGGAATTTCTGAATTCCTGCAGGAAGTGTTGTCCACTGCAGACCACTGTGCCCAGTCGTATCACAACTTCTGCTTAATCGCAACGTCTTTCAGACAACAGATTATTGCAATTTTTCATACAAAAGTCAAAGGCGAAAGCAATTCCCTTGAATGACAACTGTTTCCACGCTTTTGGGGAGTTGCGATTAATCAGATCTGACTGTATGTGGGGCGTGTTTAGATGAAATTAATATAAAGAAGTCATAGGCCTACAAGTCAGCGTACCCTATAGGCCTACAAGTCAGCGTACCCTCACCTCCCTTCCTCTCAACTCCTCCCACTTAATATACACCAGTCTATACCACTAAACCCTCATGGCAAAGTGGAGAGTCAATGTATGTATTTGCCATACGTGTGAAAAAAAACCATAGGCACGATGTAGATCTAGTGTTAACAGAGAAACATGAATACTCTTGCGGCTGATCGGCATAGCTCTGCCTCTGTACGAAGGGAATGAAAGAAGTAGAGACAAGGAATAAGTGCAGTAGGGATTTGTTCGATTTATCCTCTTGTGGTTAATTGGCATATTTTAGTCCAGGTCCATTGCGCCTGTTATGAATCAGCAGCTATAACCAGTGCTGGGCATAATCGAGTAAAAGTGACCGAGGACTGCGATTACTGTTGAAAACTTCTTAGTAACTGACTACTTTCCTTACTCTAACATGTTTTTAGCTACAATAATATATTCTGTCCTCGATTTCCCAACACTTTCTTTCCCGCGATATCACCCATCCTGTCAACTAAGCCAGGTCACTTCTCCCCCCTTCCACTACCCGTCCATCTGAAGAAAATCAGCAACTTAATATAAGTAGCAAGGTGAATCGTCAAGTAATCGCCACACATTATAATTGATCATCACTCGATAACCTATAGTTGGAATACAGTAATTAGTAATCGTGATCACTAAAAAAAATCAAGGTATCGCCTAACACTAGTCCAGGCCAGAGTGACCACCCAGTGCCCGCCAAGTCGGTGTAGTGAACTGGAATGAAGTTGTTGGCAAGTTATGAAGAAAGCAGCTGACGTACCAATAACGCGATTAGCATCCGGGGACAGGGTTATACGGTTTAGAGCGAAAGAGGAGGAGAAGGAGGGTCCGGGATGGAAAGAAAGAAAGGTTAGAAATGGAAGGATGGAAAGGAAAATGGAAGGGGTGGAAGGAGGATGTAAAGCTACCAAAAGAATATCAGACAAGGTCCGACTGGCAATGGTCTGACTTTTATTGGCCATTCAGTCAGAAAGAGAGAGAGAGAGAGAGAGAGAGAGAGAGAGAGAGAGAGAGATTTTATTTTGTCACTTCGTTTTTACAAATCCCAGTTCTCAATGTTTATCATGGTCAACACAAAAAAAATTGTGTAAGAGAATAGCACACAGAGAGAAAGAGAGAAACAGAGTGAGACGGGAGGAGAAAGAGAGGAAGCTACGTAAAGAAATTGGAAATCCATCAGGTTTGGCAGAAAGTAGAATAGCAGAGACAAAGTAGAATAATAGAGACATAGTACAAACTCCGCGTTTTTTAGGACAGTTTCTAGGAAGTGACATTGGTAATTCACCTTTTCGAATCAGCCAGCCAGCCAGGACAAACAATACAACATTTGCCATGGCATGAGAGTGAGGCACGAAGTCGAATCATGTGTATATTCGCACAAACGTTAATAATAATACGGAGTGACATTGCAGAATCACCAAACTGGGAATCCTGCTTTACACTGATAGAATGGATTATATATGCAGTAATCGATTTTGTCCAAATAATGAGGGATAGTAAGAAATAATCTCTCCTGGGAAGCCCTTCGAAAAATATTAAAGATGAAGTTTGTTTTGCGGGAAGTAATTTTAGCTAGTCAAGTCCAACTTGCGAAAATTAGACCCCTCCCTCCCCCCTCCTCCAAACACAACAAAGAAAATCCTTCTATGTTATACAAAGGCTGGGGAAAATTATGACAAGTCGCAAAATATAAAGATCAGCCTGCATCCCGCAAACTTCTTGATTTGGAGTAAATTATGGAGGCTTTAGAAACGATCACTGACATATAACAAAGCCTCTAAGTCTCCGCCCCCCACCCTCCCCCTTCGCCTTCTGAGTCTCGCGACGCCTCTGCGGCTAATGCTTAGGAAGATGTCATTTGGCGAGAGCCTGTTGATACCTGATGAAATTATCGCGGATGAAACCCAGTTATGACGTCAGAGAAATGGCCGCTTTCCCTCATGTATCAACGCTAATTGTCCGGCTGTTTCCTGGCATGTAAAGGGAGATCATCCATGTCAGTTTCTCCCATGTCTGTAAGATGTTGCTGCCAGCAAATCGTCGTCGTCGTCATTTTGTCGTTATTATCATCACTTTTTTTTATCATCTGTATCACCACCATCAGCTCAGTAGCCGGAGCACCGGTAAACTTTATTTTCTAATAGTCGATTCCTTCTGTTTAATGTACATTCGTCCCGCCCCTCTATCCCAGTTAGGTTGCACACGCTCAGTTCTTTTTGCTATATTATTATATTACTATGTACTGTCGATTGCCGTCACCCCAGCCTTAATTTTCATTGACTATATGCACTTACCAGTAATGGAGATACGCATCTGATCTAAATAAATACATTACTTATAATACTAGCCCATGACAAGTAAAAGTTTTTTTTTTGCTGTGTCTCTCCCCGGTGACCCTCCCCAAAATGAAAAGCCAGCTGAAGCCTCAGGCTGTTTCAAGAGAACAGGGAATTAGCTCATTGGCAGCTCTTATCTTTTCCAGCCTCTGACCCGAAACAGTGTTGCTTTAATTTAATCTAAACTGGCCAGGGAAGTGACAAATGCATCAGAACAGGCCACAGCTGAGGTCACTGGACCCCTGAGAGGGAGGGAAAAAATGATGTGATAAATAGATCACCTTTACAAGTAAGTCCAACTTAAGTGATTTCAGAATTAATGCATGAGTGTGACCAGTTAGCGACTTTAAAAAAAAATTCAACAATAGAAAAGTTTGTATTCAGAGAAGCATCTCCATTCTCTTTCTACTCATTATTATGAGTTGTACAAACTGAAAACCTTTGAAAATTATTTAATAACAATTGCTAGTCACTAACATTCTGAAAATATATTTCACTGTCTGATAAATACTGATATCATACCTTCGGACTATCTACCCCCTCTCTCCCTATGTGATGTAATAGTTTTCTTTATTTCCTCTGGTGAGCCTGCATACTCTTATAAATTAAGTTTATTCTTTCTTCATCTGATCCTGCCCCGTGATCTCTTCTTAACCGTTATCCACATATGCTATTTTTAAGACCTCTGCTCTAATTTTAACCCTGTGACTGAATCCCAGCTGATTATCTACTTTTCACCTTCCCTTTGTGTAGTTGCGTTTACTCTGTTCATTATGTACTTTTTACTGAAGATGCCTTCTGCTGAAATGTTTTGATTGTGATTAACCTCTAGAGATTTGTCATTGACAGTTTATCAGGTTGAAGTAATATTTTAAAAGTTTTGCTTATT
Source organism: Ellobium chinense (assembly GCA_033807755.1). Lineage (NCBI taxonomy): Eukaryota > Metazoa > Mollusca > Gastropoda > Ellobiida > Ellobiidae > Ellobium > Ellobium chinense. The sequence continues at coordinate 756,874 of JAWQUT010000139.1, forward strand.
TAACAATCATGATGATGATGATGGTGATGATTCTATTGATAAAGGCCTTAGAGCCGAAACGTTTAGATGTAATTTTCGGTCTTAATTCTTTACTAGATTTTTGAAAAATTCCTCGAATTAAGGTTGACCTTTTAATTTTTCTCAGTTTTAAATGATGATGATGATGATGATGATGATGATGATAATGATGATGATAATGATGGTCATCACTACCACCATGCTGACAAAAAAAAAATGCGAACATCATCAACATCATCGTCATCATCTAACTCATAGTATTTTTTTATCGATTATAAAACATGAAATACATCTAGAATATGTTTACACCCAGAACATTTTTTAGAGCGTATTACCCAAATTTCGATCTGTCACTGCCTTTTTTTTTGTTTCAGAATCATTACGTATCAGCGGCATCATTATCAGCGGCATATTTTAGTTTTTATATCTACTGAGGCCTCATTGTTTGAGCCATTATCACCAGAGAGGCATTTGCGATCGGTTGGGCCTGTGCTAACAAGCATTAATTTGCTGACGGCTCGTTAGCGCGTGCCGATACTCCAAAACAGGGATTACATCAGCGGTTTTTCTCTACGGTGCTACCGTCCGCAATGCGCCGGGCATTATCAACTGAATATCGATATTTTCAATATTCAGAGATTTCGATGTCAGTTTCAAAACCCAAGCTCTTAGAGTTTCGATATCGTCTCCGTACTTTCGATAGATTCCGAGACAGTATGTCTCACTTAGATTGTGTGCTTTAATAGCAGAATCGAAAAGTACGGGCTGTATCGAAATGTGCTAAGTATCAAAATCAATGGAAACAACACATTTCAAAACGAGGAGAATGGAAATAATCCAGTAATATTTATTTTATTTTAAATACTGTACCAATAAGAATCAGTACATGCTAGTATTCCTTGACAGAACACCACAATAACAGACCACCACAATGACAGAACACCACAATAACAGACCACCACAATGACAAACCATCACAATAACAGACCACCGCAATGACAAACCATCACAATAACAGACCACCACAATGACAAACCATCACAATAACAGACCACCACAATGACAGACCACCACAATGACAGACCACCACAATGACAAACCATCACAATAACAGACCACCACAATGACAAACCACCACAATGACAAACCACCACAATGACAGACCACCACAATGACAGACCACCACAATGACAGACCACCACAATGACAGACCACCAAAATGACAGACCACCACAATAACCGTGTTAAGATGTCCGATGATTAGGTTAAGCCTACGGTAGCCAACCCTCAAGCAGAACAATAATAATACTAAGACTAGTAATAACAACAATAATAATGACAATAATAATAATAAAAGGAAGTGAGCAGACATTAACATAATGGAAAATAAACAGTCCATTTTTTTTTTTTTTTAAATGAAGCGCCAAAATCAACGATGGTGTCTGAAAACATGGAGTTACAAACGATGTCTACTAAACTACCAACATATCGATACTTAGACATTGATGTGCCCGCTACTAACGGCTGGCTGAGTGTGCCGTGTTGGCGTTGTGGACTCAGAAATGAAGTTGACTTCCCTATCAGTTCCTGGCACTCCTGAAATCTCCCTGTGTTTACTTATTCGATTGTCCGCATGCATTTCGCGCTCGCCTCTAACAATGCCCATTAGACCAGAAAGAGGTGAGGCTATGAACTGGAGCGCCGGGCTTTTAGAGTGAGGGAGCTTTTTACGTATTTTTTGTTTGTGTTTTCGTTTTAGGCCACCGAGGCAAGGCCAATGCTTCTTGTACGCTGTATGTGGATGCGCGCAGACTGGCTTTTTTTCTTCCTTGGTTACAGATCTGTAATTAACTTTTTAACTACAGTCTAAGCCATGCAAAATTTTTGAGCTGTTCTCACCCCTCCTCGGTCCCAGATGTTCCCCATCCATCCATTCCCTTATCATTTCGTAGGTTATACCATGCACTCCCGCTCTATGATCGGGGCATCATATTACTACATTACGGTTTTACCCGTTGATGTAATGCTCGATGGTTTTACACTGCATGGGGTCATCAATGACAGGACAACGAAAATTTGAAATTTTAACCTCATTCTTAAAAAGACGAAATACGGGATGTGGCACAAACTTGCCCGCAGGTTTTTTTTACTCTTGCACATGCAGCGAATACAAGTTCACAAGAAACTCTCTGCTGTTCATTTGCTTAGAGTTGATGGGTCTGGCAGAATATCTTGGACGTAGGTTTCGGCTTTAATGGCGATGGAAAAGAGAATGCTTATGGACAAGAGAATGCTAAGTCCCCAGATCACTTTTATAACATAGATTTTGTGCCCCAGTTCCCAAGCGTCCTTAAAAGGACAGCAAATCCGAGGAAAATTTGAGCTGTTTTGCTTATGTAAACACGGCGTCCTTTGCTGACTGATCCAAGTATTAACAGTACTCAGCCAACAAAAGCATGACCACGAAAATGTAGTCTCATAATTTAATAAACTTAGAATGGACACAGTGTTTTAACATAGTGGAATTACCATTCTGAGTTTTATGGGCGCAGGCAGCTAAGTAGACACTACTTTGTTGGCGTATCGTACTTCAGGCTGCAGGAATCACATTTCGAGGTGACCAAGACAAGTCTGTAGGTGTGGAGCCGCCACTGTGTTCAGACTTCAACTGTTTACAGTGGGGATGCAACACTTGGATTTTTTTCTTAATTTCAGTTTTATGAAAAAGGGTTAAAATTTTGGCTTTCTTTTGCAGACCACAAGGATGCACAAACGATTCACCTAGACTAGGCCACTGGGACATGCTGCCTAGAGAAATATATTTTTACAAATTGACGGCTGCATTTCACCATTTTTTGCGTTGTGATTTCAGGTTTTACGATAATTTTTACATACCCTGCTACTATTGACTTTTCTAGTTTTGGATTTTGGACTAATTAGATTCCATCAACGAACGCTGTTCGTCATTTTCATCACTGAACTTCTTAACTGTCAGCTCCTGTAATGAAGGCGCAACTAGACTGCCGTAACATGAGTCCATGAATTCTTGAGAGATAAATGGTTCTCCAAGAGTGCTGGTCAACTCCGTACACTCTCCTTCAGATACTTTATTCTGGAAAGCATGCTTTTTGAAACACGTCTGATTTAAGGTGGTCGATCTGATATTGGGCGGATCCAAGCGAGCACGATATCTTTCATGTCCAGAACTCATTAAAGTCAAAGTCTCATCTTTCAGTGCAGTTTTGCCGTCTGGGTCAGGGTGATTTTTCAGTTCCTCAGGCGATATACACACAGAAATCCATAGATTTTTGAGAACAGCTGAAATTTCCGTATCGCAAGGAAAAAAAATGGACCAAAGGAATCTTCTAAAAAGAGACATTTTTTTTCGCCCTGAAGTTAGCCTTCAGATAGTGTAAACAACAATTTGTTATTCAGAATGAGACTACACCACACACAAAAAAATAAATATGTTTCTGCATTGATAAAATACTTTTTATTTACTGTTAAAAACTTTCTTGAGGAAATTTTTTGTGTCCAAGGATTTCAGGTCTCATCCTCTGTCTAATGGAAGTGGGAGACCAAGGGGCTTAAGCCGTCCTTGCCCGAAGAGAAAGTAGAGAGAATGACATACCACCAACGACTATAAATTCCAGTCTTTGATAGTATTCTTGTTCTTAAAGCTGCGCAATGCGATCATTAATGTCGGAGAGCAGTCCCCACCTACAAATGGCGTAGACACTGCCTCGATTTAGATGGATCTGCTATCAAATTTCAGATATTAGATGTTTCTATATAATTTTTCTCTGTCGTAACTTTCGACGGAAAAGTCAACCAGCGATCTGCAACGTTTCTTTGCAGTGTAAAATGGCTTACTAATTAAAACCCGGAAAAAAAAATAACGTTTCGATATTAAGCATGGTATTTAACTGGGATTAGTGGTCGCATCATTCCTTATCTTTCTTTTTATACCCCGACCGGGCCTTTAAGCAGATTTTTTTTTTGTTATTATGACGTTTGGCTTCAATCCCATTAGAACGTTGGACATTTCTGTTCCGGGCTTTCCAAAGGTCCACGACACATTTCCACAGCACTGTTGGGATTTCGTAATCCAGTGTGTCTCTGAGTATCATTAGATATTTTTGTGTGTGTGTGCGTGTGAGAAAGACAGCAAAATAAGAAGATTGTGG
>JAWQUT010000139.1:784709-809899 GCA_033807755.1 Ellobium chinense
GCCGCCTCCACCACCATCGCTCGCCTCTTCAGTTCACGGCACCTATGCAGGCAGCGACAACAGTGGTGATTACAAGTATTGCACAATACATTCCATTCCTCTTAATCGCAATGCGGATAATCACAACTTCTACCTAATCGCAACATTTCCAAACACAGAATGCTGTATTTTTTTTATAAACACCTTACTGAATAATCGCAACGTTTTCTGTGCTCCCGAGGAGTTGCTATTAACCGGAGTTGATTGTATCTGTTAATGGCAAACCTAGCCTTCTTATCTTACTGCCAGAGCTTAGTATGAAAACCAGCGTGTCACACTCAACGGCATCCCCACAAACAACAAAAACAACAACAACAACAACAACAACAACAACAACAACAAACAACAACAAAACAGCATCATCTGTCTCAAAATCTACACGTTCGGTAATATCTTTTCGCACTGACCAACCGATAATTAACATATCATTCTGAAAGACTTCTGTCCATGGCTTCCTATTGTCACCAGCAGGTACCACGGTACCACCTATTCTTCTCTTGACATCCGCTTCCTCTCAGTCCATGACAAAGAGTAGCCTAGACGGCCCTGCATCGATCGGATGTCATGTCATAGAATGTTAACAATCACCGTGTTTCCAGATTGCCTTTCAGCGCTAATACGTTACTCATCTTCAACAGCGGTTTTCAGGTTATAGTCGCGCAAATATTTAGCCCACATCGTCACAGTCATAGGTAGGTTGTCTATCACAGAGGCAGACAGTTTGCAAACCTATAGTTATTTTTTTCTGCTTGCTAAAGCCGGGTATATCTATCAAATGTCACAAACAAAGTAAGTCATAAAGTCACTGTTTACAAAAGCAGCATCAAAGTTTGAGGTTGGCATTATTCTGTTCCTTTGCCTATTACAGTTTTTTTCCTCTCTTCAAAAACTCAGACAAATGAGGTAGACGAATTGTCAAAGTCTATGACATTTACAATATCATTAGTTTCCTATTGCTGTCAGCTCAGCCTCATTTTCGTTGGCCATTCTGTCTGACATATGATCCAGATGAGCACGTACGTCATAGAAGAAAACAACATGCGTTTGAATGATCGAAGAAATACCGGTAAATTTTAAGTACTATAGTTTGAACCTTTTCTTATGCAAAGTCAACAGGACGAAGGTGAACTCATTTGCAAATCTTCTCATTTTGCAGCATTTGACTCCGAAAAATGCTGCTGTACTTTAAGCTATATTGTTCAAAGACACAGCAGTTACATTACGATAGGCAACATGTGTGTTCACTTAGCTTAGATCAATGCCAAATTTACATATAATTTTAATCACTACACTGCATTGTCCCTGAGAAGATCTCAGGCCTGTGATATCATAGCTTTATAAGTTGAAAAACGGAAGAAACAGCGTTATGAACCACGCTTGGTCATTATGTATGATCGGTCATCCTGGCATCGCAGATCACAACTCCAGCAGTCATTACTTCCGCTTTTCCACATTTCCATTGTCAGAGGAATATGCCTAGCTTATATGATCTGTTACATCGGGGACCTTAGGAAATTAAGCTGGGAACCGTTGACAGAAGACATACGTCATAGTTTCATCAATCCTTTGATTCTTTACCATCTTTTGTTGGCGAAACTGGAGGTTACGTCAGGATGTTGGTTCCATGAAAATCAGGAAGTATGTAAACAACCAACTTTGCCTTACTGCAGTTATTTGGGAGTTTTGTTGTGTGGAAAAGTTTGGCTATTAAATAGAAGTTGCAGTTACCTGGTTTACAACTAAGCAGAATCAACTGTATATGCCCCTAATCACAGTGTACCGTTAATGGGTTTCTCATAACTCGTAGAATATACAGTGTTGGTGGTCACTAGTTGAACAAGTAACACTTACCAGAATATTGTTAGGTTATCTGTCATACAAAGTATACAGTGGATCTCGCTTATAATGGTTACGAGTATAATGAGAACTCTTGTGCACACTTAAAGAAAACCGTTGTAAATTCATTGGAACTCTGAGAACACACAACCACCCTTCGGACCAAGCTTTAAGAGTGTGATGTCAGAAATTCTACGTTATCCAAAGTGTTCTCGAAAAATACAAAGCAGTTTGGACACTTACAAGGGACTGTCGTAAGCAGGGGATTGTGTTAAGCAATGATTGTGTTCACAGAATTCCACTGTATTTTCCAGTTTAATAAGTGCGTAGAAAAAAAACAACACGTTAGATCGATAAGCTAGAATTCTAATTTATTTTAATGAGATGCGTACCTTCGTGTGCCCCAGACCATGGAGATGAGATTGTGAAAAACAGTTCAAGTGTACCAGGACAATTAGCTATAAGGATGCTCGACTCTTTTGAAAAGGCGACGATGGAGAGAAACTAGCGAAAGACCTTCTTACGAAAATCGACAATATTACATCCTCAGTGGCGAAGCAAGAAAATGAGGTCTTCGTTCGCGGGAGTTTAAAAACACGGAAGTTGTCGATCGATTCACAGCTCCACATCTTCGCGGTAGATAAAGCCCAGGATTGAGAGGTAATCTTGGCGTAGACTTTATCGAAGTTAGATATAAAAAAGATCGAGATAATCACGGAAAATCTGGAAGAATTTTCATCTGTGGTGGTTATTAGAGCACTGGATGTCATGAGGATAATATGTTATACATCTCTAGCACTGATGGTAGGTGTGGCGTACTTAAAGAATGAAAAGGGTACTGGGTCTGATTAACGTGCCCGTGTCTTTACTGACCTGAATCTGTTGTATCTGCTTATTCTGCAAAATCACACATTAAATACGCAACTAGGTGACTCCTTTGATCTCATACACGTACTTGTTACACAAATGGATTAAGACGCGCCCTTTCGGGTTTGTTTTTTTCTTTTTGTAAAATCTTCCTGGTATCGCTACTTGTGAACCAATACAATATTAGAATATTATAGCACAGCTGTACCATCGTTTACTCTCATTCTCACCTTGTCTGTCTCTTTGTCTCGCCCTTTGGCCCAAGCATTATAATAGTTATTTACAAATTCAGCGTTGAAAAATGATCGATCAACTGTCGCCTGACTCGTCACGGCAACTCGAGTGTCACTTAACATCTCCACAAAAAAAACAGCTAGACAACGCAGTCACAAAGTAGCATATCCTTGTTAAGGAAACCCAATACATTTTTTTCCACTTTTTAGAAACGGAGCGTTTTACGCAATCGAAAGTATTCGATACTACACGCAATCAGAGTCCTTTAATGTTGAGAGCAGAAATTTTGCTCTTGCGTTTCGCATTGAGTGGTGTACAAGTTATGTGTCCAGCGTGCTTTGCTTGGATTTTGTGATTCATGTATTGTATAATTCATATAAGAGAAAACACGCCTTCGGAACATGTACTCATGTTGACGTCGGGCCACATGTCAGTGATACAGAAAATAAGGCAATGGTGCTTGTGAAATTCTGCTAACCACTTTAATGATTTCACCATATGGTAAAATTCCAAAACCTGTTAGCAGAACTGTGTCTTACTTTGAATACGATACTCATCTATTGACTAGCCCATTACTCACGTGGTCAGCTAATGTTTGTCTTATCTAGTTCCCACACTGTTATCAGCTGACGTAGTTATGTAAATCTTGTTTTTGACTATTAGCCATTGTTAAACTAATTACACTGTTCATTGGGAATTTTCCGCGATTGGATCATATCAAGTTTTGGGTCAAGTCACTACTTTAAAAAAAACAACTGGTTCAATCTGAGCCGTTTTCGGTTAAGGGAAATAAAATTCAAGTTCATGAGTGCGAACATTTTGTCCTGAAAGTATTCGATGACTGTTAGTCTTGACAAATATTGTTTTCAGTTTGAAGAGGAGTTCATCATTTGGGTTTTGATTTCTCTTTCTTTTTTTCCTGCACGCTTCAGAATCTTTTGATATGCGTATAGTCATCTTTTTCATGGACATGGCCGCTGTTATCATTACATTGGCTTTCACCTTTATGGACCTACCAGTAACATAAACATGAGACAGTAATAATTACAGTGAGTTCACTGAGCGCAGATAACATTCTGTTATTTATAAGCAAAAGGAACAGCAAAGTTCTTAAGGGGAGGTGCTACCCATTCCCGAAGGTTGTAAAGCAGATTACTTGGTGTGCAACTTGAAACCGTAATTGCATTGAAATTTCTACATAAAACTGCATACCAAAGTGCTGAATGGTGCTTGTTTCTCTATTAAGAATAATGATCTCAGGACAACTGTCATTTGCAGTAGCGTTGGTTGTTTGACTCCAGATTTCACCCATGTCTCTAAGATACCTTCATGCATGACTCTACCAAGGCTTTTCTGGATTTTCTGTCTTGATGAATAATTATAAGGAATTAATAACACTCATTGGTATAAACTAAAATAGCTCTGTGTCTAGACATAAACTCTAGAAAGGCTTTGGTAGGGTCATGCATTAAGGTATCTAAAAGCCGTGGGTGAAATCTGGTGTCAAACTTATATGTTAAACATGTAGAAGCCACGTTCTTTTGAAGCGCTTAATACGGGTATTCTTAGCAATATATATATGGAAAATTCATAAACGTCCCGAGAGATCTTCAAACTCAAACATTTCTTGAAGGTGCCTTTAACAAGGATGTCATGTTTTTCCTATATATTCGTTGTTGTTTTTTTCCCCCATATTTGGATAGCCGCAAACTTTTAGTAGCCAAAAGAATGTTAGTAAGAGGCTATTTTGATGGCTGATGAAGTGGCTACCTCGCTGTCTCGGTGGTTTTTAGGTATTTTCATCACAGATCGTTTTGCACCCCTGTATGAGTCTAAAATTCTAAAAAGCGATGAACATCACCCTCGTCCGCGTGGCCTACCATTACACGTCCATCCGCAATAGTGATACGACGACACCAGCACTAACAGTAGAACGCTCGGATCTCCTCCTTATACAATGACAAACTTACCAAGGTGTCTGCAATCCAGGGTAACAGCACACTACAAACAGCACTACAAACACTACAAACAGCAGGTCTGGTAACAGCACACTACAAACATGAGTGGACAAATGAAAGTTGTGAACCATATGTTGTCTGTAGTTATTTGTAAGCACAGGAAATGCTCCCTTTGACACACCCACATGACAGAGAATATGGCGTTATTTTTGTATGTAGAAGCCATGTTCTCTCGAAACGCTTAATACCATGTTCATACTTGTGGGATCAGGACATATCAAAGACTAGGACATATCAAAGACCACGACATGGACATATCAAAGACCACGACATATCAAAGACCACGACGTATCAAAGACCACGACATATCAAAGACCACAACATGGACATATCAAAGACTAGGACATATCAAAGACCACGACATGGACATATCAAAGACCACGACATATCAAAGACCACGACATATCAAAGACCACAACATGGACAGATCAAAGACCATGACATATCAAAGACCACGACATATCAAAGACCACAACATGGACATATCAAAGACCACGACATATCAAAGACCACGACATATCAAAGACCACGACATATCAAAGACCACAACATGGACATATCAAAGACCACGACATATCAAAGACCACGACATGGACATATCAAAGTCCAGGACATATCAACGACCACGACATGGACATATCAAAGACCACGACATATCAAAGACCACGACATATCCAAGACCACGACATATCAAAGATTTAAAGCTGTCCCTAGCGATCATGAATTTCAAATGTGTTTGCGAAAGATGGACAGTTCTCTTCATATAGATGGCACTCGGCAAATAGCTTCTTATCGTGTGAAGAAGAGGTAAATTAAGAAACCTGCTCAGAATAAGTACTCGTGAGTGACCCGACCGACCCACTTAACACTCTCATTGTCTCCTGGAGCTTAATATAGCAACCATTCATAGGTGAATGATGGGCCTGTGACGTATTTGTCACTTCAGATATTGCGCCATGTTGTTTTCATGTACACAGTTGATGAGTTGATGACACCGTGAACTAAGAGTTGTGGTATACCATTAGTAGATGCACCGAAACCTGCCGTTTCAATGAAGATGACCATACATGCGAGGTATAAATCTGTTATCTACAATTTATTAAACAGGCGTGTTTTTTGTTCCTCCATAAAAAAAAAAAATCTTTTCATTTAATGAAGTCGGAATAAGAGAAGAAAGTAGGATAATATTGAAAAGTATTTTATGTGTTTAGCTTAGTTTTTAGCTTAGTATCTGCTAGACGCAAATCTACTATTTACAGTTACATAAATGTGTTTATTATGCTTTCAAAAGGATTTTTTTTTCATTTAATGAAGTCAGAATAAGAAAAGACTTAAGGATAATACTGAAAATAGTGTGTACAGACTATTTTAAGTAGACTAAGTTCTTATTTAAAAACTTAAGTTCCTGGGAATGAGATGCGCGGTATAATTGGGTCAACCGTCCTTACACAATATTTGGGGTGTTCAACTCATATATGCTGCATACCAAGCCTGAGTTGAAGTTTTGAACAGTCAAAATGTCTATCAGTGACCACTAATGACCATTTATCTCTCGACCAGTACCTAAAATGTTATGTGCAAGCACTATTAACTGGCAAAAATACTAACCACTTGCTGATCAGCAGCGGTCGATCTCTGACAATAATGGGAATTGTAAATTGCACTGCGTGTATGGTGGAGTCTCAGATATCTTTTCAACATGATTATATGAAAGCCAGTCATTTAGTGCAAGCGTGGGTAGACTGATTCTCACTCGAAACAAAAGAAGCAATTTACATCTCACCATAATGTTTGACCGTTTTTTGTTGTTTTTTTTTGCCTCATTATTGTCTCTGTACCATTACAAAGCCAAAAAATGTCCGCAACGAGAATCAAACACCGAACCATTGGGTTTGAATAACTCCTCAGTCGTGGTGTTCTGATCACTGATTTATCGAGCCGCTGGAGTTCACGAAGCCTAGCAAACAAGACAACAGTGAGTGAATTTCAGCTGCTATTTTTACCTGTCCTTAACATAAGTGTATTGTAGATGTCTGATTTGCCCGCGAGATCGAGCCAGACATAGTTCTTTCCAATCGTGCATTTTAATCCTTGAATAATGGTATATTTCTAGCTTAGTAAGAATTCTCTATTGTTAACATAAAGTAAGAATTCTCTTTTGTAACAGTGTCGTTTCGTAAACATCAGGTTTCCTGGAAACGACTAACACAGAGGAGTCTTTATGGTCATGTTCAATTAGACGGCAGACAATGTCAGAAACTTTCTGAGGTCCTACGTTTGGAAGCCCTTTGAGACCTTAGACCATATTATGAAGCTTGGGAGACCCTTTGTTTCGTATAGGCATATATTATCATAACAAAGCCTTATGTCACCATTAAAATTTGAAACACTGAATGTTCGTAAAGAATTTAACAGCAGGATATTTAAAATGAAATTAATTACATATAAGAATAAATAAAATTATTGAAGCCAAAAAAATCATTTCTGAAACTTCGTGAGGCCCTAAGCCAAAGCATATGCAATTTAAACATAAATTCGGCAGTTTGGGAGGATAGGTAAGGAATTTAAAGAGGAAACTGGAATTTTATTGAATACTTTCTATAAGTTTATGTATATCGTCAGCGGTGACCCGAAGCGTAGTACTGTATACCAAAAAAAGTGTGGTTTGATTTTTTTAAAAAAGTTTGCATGGACTACAATTCGTCGTCCATCACAGGAAGGGGTGTATGCAACATTTGCTAGGTTTTCAGGAGAGAGTCTTAAATTCTCAGTGAGATTTAGAATTGATAACGTACACCCAAGCAGTAAATGTTTAATTTCTTCAAAACTATTACAGCTGTCGAAATTCTTCTTCATAAGCACATAGACCTGGCTCTCGGCTTTCGGAAAGTGGTCTCAGCTCAAAACACCCCAAATGTCGCATACGCTCCTTCGTGAGATGGGCAACGAATTTCTCTATTAGTATGCACAGACCTAGTTTATTTGGAATGATTGTTACAGACACACGTACTTGAATTTCCACATGAATTCCAACACTACCAGCAAATGACTTAAAAGTCTGAAAATACGGATACCTACATATGTATACAGTGTGTGACCTTATTTGTGGAAAGCAGCAATTAGTTCTACAGACCCATTTCCAGTATCCGTTGTCTCCCGACTACCTGTGGTTACTGTCTCTATAGTGTCGGGCACAAATGTGTCAAATGTGTCATCCCACTCCGACTGGGCTTCACTCGAGCTACCTTTATTTATACACTGATTCCTCTTGAATCGATTGAAAAAAAAAAAGACCGACGAAACCTAGACGCAATTTTTGCTTCCCTGTCATTGTGATTTGACCTGTCTTTGTTTGCTTTAAATGATCCACAACTCATGCTTGAAATGTTAAGAACAATTTTTTAAACAAACTCTAATTTTTTTTTTTAACTGACAAGTGCATTTGCAATGAAACTAAACTGGCAGGTCATACAACTGGACTGCATTAGCTTAATGACCTGAAATAAATTGCCACAAGTCATCGACTTTGCTCGACATTACTTGGGATGATTTCAGAAAGACTAGCGTAGAAACGATCCATAAAAAACAATGTCCTGATAATTTGACCCGATCGACTTGCCCCTGATTGAGAAACGGCTCGACTTGAACCGATTACAAACAAAAATAGTGATCCAAACCATTTTGGTGTCACAATAGTATTTTAATTATGGAAAAAGCGCCAAGATCCTCTTGAATAAAGAATGCTCCAAATTCAAACTGGACACATACTTAACGACTTATTGATTCATCTCATAACCAGGACTCTTGGACAAGATACAAAAAAATATGGTGATTCAAATTCAGCACAGCTGGGTGTACCAGGTCCCATAAGGGTGACATTACAGAGCACTGGTGGTAGACAGAGAACTGAATTTTTAAGTTCGTGACATTCAGTCTCCGAGCTCTAAGTATCAATGTATCAATTCTATTTTTATCTCGATGCTTAGTACCTGGTAGTTTATCGATGCTTTGGATACCTTCGGTACTTTTGATATTTACGATGCATTTGATACTTTCGATTCGTTCGATAGTTTTGATACATTCAGTATTTTTCAAAGATCCAAACTGGCTTGGCACTGAGGAGACCGGCTGTATTGGTAATGAGGATCTCAATAGGATCGATGTTCATTTCGATACTTTTGGAACCGTTTTGAAGCCAGATGACTGTGATTTATGTGGTGAAACATCTTATTGGCTATTACTGAGGATCAGATATGGATTAAAGAAAAATGATAATTTCAATGAAATGGGGAAAAAAAAACAATGGTTATTATGACGAAAAAAATAAGGCTTATATCGTGACCATCGCCATGGAACATACATTTAATCTGAAGGAACGATTAGGTGAAAAATAAAGAGCTATTGAGTCAGCCAGGCTTAATATGTCTATCCGGCTGTCTATCTGCCTGCCTGTCTGCCTGCTCATCTGCCAGCTTGCCCGTCTGCCTACCTGCCCGCCCGCCCGTCTGCCCATCTGCCTGCTTGCTTGTCTGACTGCCTAACTGCCTAACTGCCTGCTGCCTTTCTACCTGCCTGTTTTATATGCCTCTCAGTTTTTCTTCCTGCCTGCCTGTCTGCCTGTCTGCCTTTGTGTTTTGTTTTTTTTAAGACTGTCTCTCAGTTCTAGCTCAACAGACTGAACTCTATTTATACACTGCACCAAAATTCACCAACAAAGCTGATATCCAAAGCATCATTTTGCTGCGTGAAATTTCACGGAACTGAAAAATATTTTTTGTTTTTTTGTTCCTCCTATAAATTCTGAACTTCGACGTTTATCGGGATATTGCGCTCTAGCGATGGTTCGTCATCTGACCGTAATGCCGCAGATGTTGCCAAATGTCTCCCAAAGCTGTTTACAGCCCCCTCTTATTCCGGCCTTGTTCTCTTGCATGTAAAGTACGCCTAATGATCGTCTCGTAGGAGGTGACTGACCGGATAACACATTCGCCGTGAGAGCTGTTGGACTCATTTAGATCGCCACTACTGATATAGAATACTCCAGTGCACAGTATTTGGCGAGTTTCGTGAATGCTCTAGTGCAGAATTTGGCGGGTTTCTGAGTGTTCTGGTGTAGCATTTGGCGGGTTTCATGTGACGAAGGGGATCACATTATACAGTACAGGGTTTCTCTCTCAGCATGTTTCCAGGGTTGGCTCATTTAATTAGGGATGAGAGTAGAAATTGAGAAAGACAAAGGACAGCAAAGGGATGAGAGGTTGGGATGGTTGGAAAGGAAGCCTTTAGCAAGGGTGGATGTAAACGAAAAGGAAAAACAAACCGCACTTGAGTGAATTTCTTTCACCAATCTTGGTGTGGACAACCACAGAATGTAAGAAAAATGTAAAAGAAAACAATGAGGCTAATTAAGTGATGTTACTGAATGACGTGTTTTGTTTTGTTTTTTTCTTCGGTGATCTGTGACGGAAGACAGACTGAAACAAATTCCACTTGAATTAAAAAACAAACTTTTAGTTTATTTGAAAATAGAACAAGAGAACTAAGATAAAAGAATTCCATAGGGAAATTGATATACACTGCTATATAGTGTTACACATCTCATTCATAAAACCAACAGATTGAACAGTACACATTATATGCGTTTGTTATGTGAAATATTATCGTTCATTGTTCAGCATTAAAGAGATCCTAGGTTTATGGCAATTTCTTCGATAGTCTTGTTACCAAAGCTTATTACACAGTGTAGGGGTGTGACGCACGGAGTTTTCGTGGCCTCGAACAAAAGCTTGTTGCAACAGACGCCGTTCATCACAGCTCATTGGACATATATAACATTTCTACATCACATTAGGTCTAGAGACGTCAGATGTTTATGATGAATAGAGCTACCTGAGAAATTCCGTTCCATCCCCATTTGGCATAGGCAGAAAGTTTCGTAGCAGTTTAGAGATAGACCAACAGTGCGTTCTTCCAGATCAATTGCTTGCTCGCATAGAGGAACAGGGATTGTTATTTGCTTCACAGTCTGATAAGTGTACAGTATTTTTCATACAATTTAAGAGCGCGTGTATTTTTCCTTTCGCCAGACAGTTTCTGAGAAAACACTGGAGGAATGTCGAAATTTTTACCCAGCGCGCATCGCCTTTACTCGTTCTGTGTAACGTCAGAAAGCGAGGTAGGTTAGCAAACGATTGGTCCATACGGTTTGTGCATGCGTCAGCATCAGTCCTATCCTAGCGTATCGCGCTTTACGACGTCTCGCAGCACGAGCAATGGCGGCGTACTCAGTGTAAAAATCTTGGCATTCTATTGGTGTTTTCCAAGAAACTGTAAGGCAAAGAGAAATCTATGTGCGTTTCAATTTTATTAAAAACAAAAAAGCGGACTTGTTAGGTTATGAAACGAATAACTATCCCTATCCCTTTGAGTTCATACTATTCATCACTTCAATTTATAAATGCCTTATGTCCAGTTTTGGTAAAACCCTGGGACTTTTCCAGGCTGTTTCGAAGTCAGGGTTTAAGGTAGGTGTAAGTTAGTAGCAAGTCGAGGAAGAGAGAGGTCTCTAGATGTTGTTGAAGGGTGCTCTCTCTTCGCTATCCGTGCCCGTGTCACTAACTCAAACACACCAAGAAAGAGTCTCGGGATTATCAGATGTATATGAACTGGAGACGACACATTGTTGTAGCTGTCGACCAACGCCACTTATGTGAAGTCTACACCAGTTTATTCATGTTTTCTTCCCCTCCTTCTCTTTCACTTCTTCCTCTTTCTTGTGTTATCACCTTGTCTCGTCTTCCGTGTTGTCCCATTCATTTGTTTCTTTCCTCTTCCCCTCCACTCATCTCCTTCATCATTTTTCTTTCTCTGTCTTCCTCCTCTTCTATCTCTTCTTCTTCACCATTTTTTGTCCGTTCACTTTTTTTCCTTCTCTTATCTTTTCACTCTATTGGCTTCTCCTCTGCTCACAGTCTTCAGTATTCTCATGAACCACTCTCAACTATTGTGCATACAGCATCATTTAGACATCGCACGCCACAAGATCAGCAACCATTACCTCCACTTTCCACACTACCATTGTCAGAGGAATATGAATGATCGTGACATTGGCTTTTATCGGCTGATGCATATTTACTTTCGGAAGCGAAAATTGATGACGCAATCACGCTACTATTTTGCGTTAACCGGAAATGGGCGTCGTTGGAATTAAGAACGCTCATTCAACGTACGCAGTGAGATTGGTTTGCCCATAGGGGTAATAGAGAGGTATCAGCTCGTACAGTGTGCGTCTTATCGTAGCAGTCGATCAGTAATCAAACTGCCAAGTCCGTTTTTGTCTACGTTTGTCACGAACCTCTTTAATGTCAAAAGCTAATTCACGACTATTATCAAATAATAGGTATGCTAAAAATACATAGTTTGTTGAATCTACACGGGCCCAGCGTGAAACGTATTTTATTCCTTTAAATTTTGCGGTTTGTGTAACAACATTGTTTTGCCACGATATTTATGTTTAAAGGTTAAATATATGTTGTAATCTACCATTAAAAACCACATGAACAAAAAAAAACCCACCAAAAAACACCGCAAACGGAGGATCAGACCAGACAAGAAGAAACCAAGAATAAAACATAAATCTACATGAGGTAAATATCATCTATTTTAGCGCTAGGTCAAGAAGAACTCCATGGAACAGAACATTCTTAAAATGTCATAGAGTTGTAACAGAATAGTTTTGTCTTCGTCGTCTCAATTTTGGCGCCTGACTGCGTTTTTACAAGCTCACTGTATGTCTGGTCGCTCTGTGTCATAATGTTGTAACTTTCCAAGAGTGACTTGTATCATTACTCCAGCTTCCTGTTGTCTCAGAGTACAAGAGGTGTGTATCCCCTTGGTATAAGNGTACCTCTTTTGCCCGATCTTTTAACGGGAAGAAAAAGGGGGATCAACGCCCAAAATTTTTTCACAAATGTCTTTTGAAAAAGATCACCTCAAATTCTGATTTGGTCCCCAAACGTCGATTATGTTAACCAGATATCGCCCAGAAACTCTCTCTTGGTGTGTTTGAGTTAGTGATAAGGGCAAGGATAGCGAAGAGGCTGGTTTTGACCGCGTGCGAATACATAGGTCTACACATTTTATTTTTTTATGTAGAAGGCTCAAATTATACCTGAAACTTTAAAATTGGATGCTTTATTTAGATCACAGGTCATTTTACACATTTCTACACCCTAACACTGGCTGGCAGGGCCCCAAAATGGGGGCTTTTATATATTAGCGGATTAATTGGGTTGTACACAATCAGTGATTTGCCCTTCTAATAGGTGTCACAAACCATAATAGGCCGCTGTCAGTCATTATAAGTGCACGGTCATCTGGGTTTCGCAAACCACAACGCCAGCAAGCACTGCTTTCCTGTCCACTTTTCCGTTGTCATGAATATGGTATGTTACACTGGCTTTTATTGGCACATGTATCGCTTGAATTTCAGAAGCGAGATTTGAAGAAATAATCATAGTATTATTTTACTTTAGCCGGAAGTGAAAATCACTGGGGTTGACCAAGCAAGAACGGTTTATCCAGGGACTTTCTTAAGATGTTCTTAGATTAGAGTTAGAAACAGGGTTAGGGTTAAGAGCGAGGTTAGGGAAGAGAAATTGTCCAATGACTCTCATAAGGAAGTAGTATCTGGCAACCAGTGTGGATTATACTTGTCACTTGTGCTATCAGAATATTCATCTTTTTGTTCTTAACTAGATCGTTCCACGAGGCGGTTTATAATCCAAACGTTCATGGATTCTCTTTCGCCGTCTTACTCTGTCTTTCCTTATCATCACTGAGGGATTTTCGAAGTTACCTGTCTTCAGAAGTCTCGTGTGGAACAAAACCGGAGAATACCTGCCACCACACCTTGGCGTTAGAACAGTAGGCAATCCTGAGACATGGTCATAAAGATAGTTTGAAAAAGTGAAGTTATCTTTTTATCCATATTGATATAAACTGCACTTTTTGAGATAGGTCGTCCTAAACGGTAACATAAATCACAACACTTCTGAGAGCACGAGATATTGTGGTTTTAAACATATGTGTGGGTGCATGGGAAAACCCTTCACATCTTTCCAGAAATGAAAATTGTGTTATTGATAGCATAGTCTATTAATCCCCATTTATTTCTGAACATTTTGCACTTTATTTGAGGTCAATATCTTTATCAGTTCTAAAGTTATGACAAATTTGTAAACCTACCGTTGCCATTAGAATTTTGACAAAAGTCAGATTTGAGCGAATGGTCTTTCATTAAAACACTAAAAAACAACATTTAAACCTCAATTTCATTCATAAAATTTACATGAAATGAAGATAAATGAATGAACTATTTAATTCCGCAGAAATCTCAATTTAGCCCACCAAGTCGAAATTCGACTTTTCAAGGCCCTAGCTCAAAATTACCCACTGCGAGATCTGACGGGTTTTCCCATGCGGCCACACATATCTATAAAGGTCATTCAGATCAGAAACTGCATTTTCGTTAAATCAGAACTTTATCCAAGTTCTCGAGGACTTGAGTTCAGCACAGACAGCTGTGAAGTACTATCTTATGGCAAGCCGCCTGTTCACTTTGTAAAGCCATTTACCTGTAAAATATCGCTATTGCGCATGATCTTTGACTAGCCTGTTACGAAGGAAACTGACTCCTAGGAGAAAGTAAACAAAGAAAGATGTCTCCCGAACTTCCTGTTTGAAAAAGTAGTCGATATTACAGCGTCCTCATTCCGTGAGAGAAACAGACGTGGCTGTGAGTGGTAACGCAAGGCTGGGCTAATTAACACGTCTAGGTCTTAATGAGGAAGACTAGAAGTGTGGGCGAAAGAACTGTCCTGGTTTCCTTTGTGGGATGGGCGATATCTGGTTAACATAATCGATGTTGATATCGATGATTTGTGGAAAGAATAAATGTATCGATCGTTCAAAAACATGACAAAAGAAATAATCCAAATTAAGAAACTTATTAAAATATTTTATTAAGCACCAAAATACATCTCTACTGAGATCTGTAATGGAGAAATGGAGGTAAACATTACCTTAGGGCGACGGAGGTAAATGCACCCGTTTTAGCAACTGAGAGAATCATTCTTGGCGTCATGATGGTGGCGTGAGCACGCAGTCTTTCAAGCGGCTGTTACTCAAAGACTGAATGAACCAGATTATATTCACACAAGAAAGATGCACAAGCGGTAGAGTATCGCTGCTATAGGTAACACAACATAATAATCGACATCAAAATCAGCAGCTGACTTTGTCCTCTGAACTGCTGATAGATCGATATTTAGACTTCGATATGCCCACCCCTACTTTATGATATTTAGTGAGAGCACGTGCCCTGACCTAATCAACAGCCATGTCAGCGGTCAGCCAAAGGAGCTGGGGGCGAGGGGGCGGGGGGAATGCCGTTCATGATTCAAACAGGGTATGATACATGAAAGATAGGTTGAGAGGAGGGGGGAAGGGGAATAGAGAGGGGTATCATTAAAGATGCGTACTGGTGGTAGTAGTGGTAGTAGCCCGCAACATCTAACCAGGTCAAGGTAATTTATTAAAGAAACAGTTCGCAGTAACTTAACAGGCGAATTCCAGGATGGCGACCATGCAAGGACAAGTTGTAGATTTAAGGCTGTATGCGTAATGTTACTCGCGCGAGGCGAGATGTAAGTCTTACATGAAAGTAGCTCACAGTAATATTAATTATTAGATGCCTTACTTCTGACGTCAGATTTTACATCAGATATTAATACACCGCACATGGGTCAAGATCACAATCCTAGGGGCCATCCGGAATGACATACATTCATAGTCTTATATATATATATATATATATATATATATATATANATATATATATATATATATATATATAAAACAATGCTAGTCATACATATATAAATGCACAGTACACATCATAATATAAATACGTTATACACATCATAAATGTAAATTCAGAGTTTTACAAATGAAATAAACAAAGCCATTGCAGATCGTCGCGGTGCAGCGCTTGGTGCCTCCCAGCTCTAAGTTACTCATTTACATCTGAGTGAAATGCCCATTCGCCGACATTGCAGCATGCATAGTCACTTAGTCTCCTGTTTCCAACTAATGGAATCTGTTCGCCGACAATTTAAGAGTCGATAACTATACGACTATTTACGATTCTTTTCACACGATACTAACAAATGGAATTAAGAAAGTAAAGAGTTTAATAAACAGCCAGGGTATTTTTTAAAAAAAAATTGTGTCTATGAAAAAATGAGATTATGTATCTCCCCTTTTCAGACCTATGAACTTTTATGAATAAGTCAGGCTATTCAAATTTTCATGCTTTCCCCCCCGACTCCTGCATTTATAGTATTTATCTGCCGCAGACACTGTCTGCCTCATTTGTGGGCATCCCAAAAAAAATTGAAACCCGAGCAACAAACTGCAGTGAAAGTTTTCACAACATTTTGTCACTATGTTGGGATAACGGAAAAGGTTTCGATTATTACTCCTAACACAATGTAGCATATCCGATTACGCGTTTATCGGCAAACGGATGAATCGCATTCTGCTAAAAAAAAAAATCAGCTGTTGTGTCATGTCGACGAACCCAAACGCGTCCAGTGAAGTGAAGGTCAGGGTTATGTGTTTATCCAGAAGACACGACAACATTACACCGCCAGAATCTACACTCTTCAGACTTGACAATCCTCAGATGATGAGAATGCTTCACAAGCCACACGGCCTCGCTGTGGAGTGTCAAACATAAATCGGATTCCTTAACTTCAATAAAAAACACACCATATATGGGTTCAGTGGATCTAATAATATTGTCAGCTCCGCTTTAACTCATTTCTTCGGAAACATGGACAAAAATGCGATTAAAAGGAGTTGCAATTATCCATTGACTTTTGTATGGAACGCTAGCAATTTTTGTGTAGAAAATGTCGGCATTAAGCAGAAGTTGCGATAATCCGGTTGCGATTAAGCCGAATCTACTGCACAGTCAACTCCGTATAAATGCAACTCCCCAGGAGCGTAAAAATTTGCGATTATATGAATTTGTGATTATCCAGTGGTAAATTTCTTTTTAAGGATTAAGAAAATGATTCCTCTTCTTTTTTTTCCCCTAAATTGAACACCAGGGGTGCGTTTTTATTTCTTTCCTATTCGTCTTGCTCGTGTCAGGCAGCCAATGAGCGGGGTCTAGATGATTTTGTGGGTGGAGCTTAGATGTTGCATTAGCGTTGTTTTAGAGTTAGACAATGTACAATGTACATATCTATGGATTGCCAGACTTGCCTAGACTCTTTCGGATTTTTTTATTCTTTTTAAACGCCCTTGGCTTTCAAATAACTGACAGGCTGTTTGGCTCCTTTTTGACGCCAACAGACTTTAGGTCAAAATTGACTTTCCTATACAAAAAGTGCTTACATTTTTCTGTAACTTTCCAGACATGGTTTGGCTCTTTTCTGGCTCTTTTTTGATTTGCTCTCGGCAAAAAAAATCTGGCAATCTTGATCGAAAGCTCACACATTCATTTGTGGTTTCAAATTTGCCGTTGCCACAAATTAACGTTCTGTAATATGCGATCTCCGAGGGACACTCCTGGTGTCGGAGAAGGATGTGGCAAAAATCAATGGTGATCTGAATGCTTATGAACGTGGCAGAGATAGGAGTAAAGCAAAGACCACTCTTAACTTCATGTCTTCTATCGCCTCCGCATTATACATATTAGTCGCAGCCATCTTGGCTTGCCTATTGATAACACCTTCCGTTCTCCGAGGGACGGCCCCCTCATTCTCAAAATGCAGCCTAGGAATTTATTATGTGGAAAATGTTGGCATTAAGCGAAAGTTCCTATTGTCTATTATTGCGATTAGGTGGAATCGTTTGCACTTCAGTGCCTGCCGGCTGCATGCAGAAGGTCATTCAGGCATCAGTGATCATGTCAGGCACGTGGTGACAGCTGGCATCTTGGTAATCGGCTCTTGGGAGACTCCACAGACCATTACTGTAATTGAGCAGTGCCGCCCAAGGCCGGTATCAGCTTTGACCACTTAATTAACCATTGACCTGCGTCAGACGGAGAGCTGCTTGCGGCTTAGAACCAAGGAGAATCCGATTGTGTGCACTTAGCAAGACATCTGAACTTTGCCTGTGGATTCTCTTCTTTTAGAATATGCTAAATTTGGAACCTGTGGTAACTTAATGGAAAATGGTCATTTCCAAATGACACAGTGTTAGCATGTTCAAACTAGATTAGTCTGTACAATTTCCAGGAAAAGTCTACGCCATAAAGCATGAGACAGTTAGACTGGCCTAGTGAATTTTCAGGACATCTCACATCATAATTATGATACATTCACAAATAAATGAACAAGGTTTTCTTCGTTATCTGTATTTCTAGTGAACGGATTTATATTTTTAGATTTGTTGAAATTTATGGTAACTTATTTATCATAGTACTAGCCGGATACAAAATCGATGGCGTCATGGCACGCTTTTAATTCTTGGCTGGTGTCCAATAGAAAAAGCTTATACACGACTTCAAGATCAACTCCTATGATGAACTTCTGTAGAGTAATTCCATACGACATGAAGTATGCTGTAAGAGTCATTGAAAGCTACAGTGTGTTCTGATACAAAACTGGAAAAGAAAGAGTTCGTTCTAACAAGAAATGGAAGTGAAAGCTAGAGGATGTTCTAGTAAGAAATGAAAGGTTGCAGTGTCTGATTCAAAGGGGCTCCTCCTTGGAAGATCTTTTTCTTTGTTTCGCTCTCCGCACTAGTTTCATATCCATACAGTCTAGATTGGAAACTCTGTTGCGAGACCGAAACAAAGAAAGAACATCTAAGGGATGATAAAAAAATCCTTCTTCCAGTGGTACTGTTTTGGCTCTTTGTATTTCCTAGCACTCGACAAAAGCTGGGCCACACCTAGGTCGTGATTCCAGCTGTCATTCTGTTTCTGTTCTTATTATCACTGGGAGGCTGGCATGCTGAGCAAGAAGTAGATCACTCGTCTCTTGGTGCAGAAAGGTCTTAAGTTTGAATCTCACTACACCGGCTGGTTATTCCATAGCGATTTTTCCCGCTCGTTAGCGACCTGACACGGACTTCAGATCATTGATAAAGCCATATAATTCTGCTAAAAAAAGAAAGTTAAAACCTATCTCACACAAACAGTCGCTTAGAATGGACTGGAGGGAATGTCTTTGTCCTAAAATCTATATTCTTCATACTAGCTGTAAACGAATTGATGTTTGAAAGACTGAATTTTTTTCTTTAATATTCTGGTGATCATTGTCAGCTCAAACAGCATTACCGTCTTGACGCTGCGTTGGGCGATCGATCTTCAGGAAAGAGAGACTTACTTGGAAATAACGGCCCCATCTACTGTTTTGATAGACTTGATCCCAGCATGACAGGCAGGATGACAGAATGACAGCCAGACCACAGATCGATATGGCATCGCCAGCAACAAAAAATGTCATAGCGCCGGCACGATCCCGAGTTAAAAAAAAATCCGCATCCTTTGTGTCTACAACATCCTCTTGAGAATCGAATTGACTTTCTAGTTAATGGGGGCCGATTACTGACAACAGTTTGGTCGATACTGATGGGATAATGTTGGCGTCTTACATCGAAACCACGACATCTCAGTTTAACTACATGAGACCAGGCGTATTTTTTTCTCTTGATAAATCGTCTCTTCTTCTTCTTCTTCTTCTTCTTCTTCTTCTCCTCTTTCTCATCCTCCTCCTGCCTCTCTTTCTTCTTCTCATCCTTCTTCCTTTTTTTCATCTTTATCTTCTTCTGCTACATCAGCATGCTCGTGATGGAAGACGGATACTGAGCATGTCATTTCCTCTGTTGTCCGATACACTTTCGACTCCAATGCCGAGCCCCGGAGTCAAGTCAGTTTTCCCTTGTTGATTGTAGCCAGGAGCGGTGCTGGATGACATTCTCTGCATTCTCTGGTGTGTTTCCACAAATTCATGTTCTAGTGTCTCCTAACTTGATTATTTGGTGAGGATGTTACCGATGTCTGTTGTGACCGTTTCATAATCTAATGACGACCGTTTTCATTTTTCTGTCTAGTGTGACAAGTCGCTAACCACAGAAACATTTTCGTAATTGGTTTGAACCATATGCCCGACAGATCTAAAGGACCCATTAAAGAATATATTTTTGTTCCTGCAGTAGATCTGAATCAGGCACTGGTATATTATTGTCCAGTAAGGAATATGGAACTTTCAGAAGAGTGTTGAGTTATTTTAGGCTTTAAGGTGGATAAGGCTGTGAGAGATTGCCATTTCTTTAGGTAGCTACATCATATCGTTTCTTTTTCCCCAAAACGTTGCTGCGAGAGCATTCAAGTGATAGATATTGTAACTAACTAGCTTTACCTGTACGGATTATGGCCTTGTTTTGGTCAGTGGTTCCATCCCCACCCCCAATAGACCATTCACAAGTAGTCAATTCCAGTTAAGCTCCATCCCGATTTAAGCAAAGGAATAGTATGATTGAGTTAGTAAATCTCGCTTCCTAGAGTAAAAGATGCATCAGTCAATAAAAGCCAGTCCAAGAAACCATACCAGCCAATCATATTCGTCTGACAATGGAATAATGGAAAGCGGAAGTAATATTTGCTAGACTTGTGGCTTGCAATGCCCGGAAGACCATTTATGAGTAATAGCTATTAGTCCATCAAACTCTTTAGTCTTTGTTTTTAATCTACAGCAGAATCTATTACATCTGTTAAAAACATTAATCCTCAATTTGTGGCTGACTGACAAGGAGTGTTAGAATTGATTATTCTAAAAATTTCACAGGTTATTTAAAGTGCAAACAAAACCTTTCCTTTTGTGTGTGTGTGTGTGTGTGTGTGTGTGTGTGTGTGTGTGTGTGTGTGTGTGTGTGTGTGTGTGTGTGTGTGTGTGTGTGTGTGTGTGTGTGTGTGCATGCTCGTGCGGGTGAGCATACCTAAGCTAAACTCAAATGATATATCGATTAAAACTAGAATCACGAGCAAGTGAAAATTCTGTAGTGGCGTTTGTTAGATCGATATTTTTTTATTTCAGGACATCAGGAGTCGTTATCTGCAGGGCATCCACACAATCGTTTCGTTTTGAGAAAATATCACACGTTGTCAGCTGGTAACACAAACATTATTTGTTTTAGAAATCACGTAGTATTTTTTCCGATAGTTACAAAAATGGATTGTTTAAATACATATTATTAGCTAAGATAAATATTTTAGGCATCGATGAAAACCTGCTGAAGTATCACTCGTGAAGTGAAAATGAATCGACCAGAGAATGAAAAGAAACATGTGAGGCAGATTTGTCCAGCAAATACTCCTGCCTGTTGTAATGGATTGTCTGAGTGATCCAGGGCCGTAGCGACCAGTCCCAGATTTAGCGACAGCAACATAGAGAAGGGCGCTAAGGTGAGGGGCCGGCTTGAGAATACAGAAGGACCTTAAGAAATGGAAATCCGAAAGACCAGTCCAGTTTTGAGTGTGCAAAATGTTGGAGTTCGTGAACAAATCGTGACCTAGACAATAGTGACTTAAGATTAAGAGAATATTTTTGCTTGCGCGCTACAGCCACACAAGGAAGTGAACTGAACCTAGATGTTAATTACAAAATTAAAAATTTTTTTGAGTTACACCAGAAGTAATAGGTCTGCATCTATGGCGGCCATCATCTAAGGTTTCAGATTTGTTTATGGCAGTACTTAATCACGACCCTATGTCGGAGGAGGATGTGACAAGAATTAACGATTGTATGTATGCCGTTAAATGAGGCAAAGACATGCAAACATCGCAAACATCACTTGCAAATGAGTGCGCTCTTTTTAAACTCTTCCGCATATGTCGCAACCATTTTGTCTTGCTTAGAAACTTATATTCTCGTAGCTTAGAATCCCCGGAGGACCGCCCACAGAGTTCACCTGTGAATCAAGCAAACATAACCCAGATCATTAGAGCAAGCACGTGAGTTGTTCGAGTACATGAGGTTCAGTATCGCCAATTCCTGTTGTATTAAACATAATTTGAAAGCTTGCGCATTAACGATGGGATATCTTGCCATCATAAGAATTACATTAGTGCATCGGTGTTAATTGCATCCTTGGTAGCGTTCAACATGCCGAGTTAAGATAATTCTTACAATGGTAAGAGATCCCGTCGTAAAAGCGCAAACTTTCATTTATTTTAAGTTTATTTACAAGTCATCAACGTTTGTCAGTAATACGGGGATGTAAAATGTCTCTAAAACTTTTTCAGGAGTGGGGCGGGGAGGGGAGAGGAGGAAGGTAGTTACCGGCCCTAGAGAAGCGGCTGGCCTCAGAGACTCATGAGCATGGATTGTGTTTTTAAATCGACCCGAGTCCCGGAGTATGAGGTATTGAACTCGATAATGGCGTGATGGCCGTGTCTCTAGGGATGGGCTTTGTAGTGCCGTATTGTAGGATCACTAAATGTTACACGACATGTCATGCTTGTCATTGGAATTTCAGGGAAACCAGTGAATGGTAGACGCAAAGTCATACAAAATTTATGCAGAAAAAAAGAAATTCAGCTTAACTGGCTTCTATTTTTGTGCTTAATGATGCTTGCTGTGTTTATATCGGTAGATCCCTGTATATGACAGCTCATAATTTAATCGAAACCTGCAGTTTTGTGGAGTGTCTTTATGCCTTATGCATTGTTTGGGCCATGTTTTCTCTCTTCCTTTTTCTGCCTTCCTTTCTATATCTATTTTCTCATTTCTTTGTGTTTGTAGAATGAATAAATATTAAATCCCAGCGATTGTGCAATGTCCCGTTATCGGACTCGCCTATCTCTGCATACCTATGTAACGATGGGAAACAAACTTGAACAAACTCATTACGGCTCAAAGAACTCGACAGATTGATACAGCTTGGTGTGTTTTCTCTCGTAAACTCTCGACATAGAATACAAAATCCATAGAGACATCATCCCGCTAAGTAAAGTCACTGACAGACAATCCTTAAGTTACCATGTAAATCACATTTTTCTCGCGGTGTCTCCAGATAAGATACCAATCGTGATTGTAGACTGTGTGTTGCTTTCTTGCTAGCCTCTGCGTTTGAGAGAAAAAGCCTTCCGCCGATGATGGTTTTTCGCGACATCCCAGAAATAACTGTTACTGCTTCAGATGAATTTTCTATTCCGCGCTCAACCCACCCCATGAAAGTTCGCGTTGTGGTCAGTTCTCCGATAAATCAACTTGGTTGTCAATTCTTCTTGCGCAGTGTATCTGTGTTTCAGAGTAAAATGGTGCTATATGAGTTCGTTCATCAGACTTTGGTACACATACAGTCACTTTCTCTTCGTCGAGCAGCGTGGCCGGATGGTTACGGCGTTGGACTCAAAATCGCAAGGTCGTAGGTTCGATGCCCATCCACGTTTATGTTATGAATGCCTTGGGAAAGCACTTGGTTCATATTTTCCTCGGTCTAACAACTGTAAAATGGGTACCTTGTTATAGGCAGTGAAAGATATTGTCCTTTTGTTGGTGATCAGCACCTGTAAAATGGCAACGGCACTGTGTGCTTATCATAGAGTTGAGAAATTGTTTATATGATTTGGCCTGCTGGGATGATAATAATGTGAAGTTGTAGAAGCTGCCTGGATACTAAAGAAACAAAAAAATAACATCACGATGTGTATCTCTCACTTTAATTTTCCTGTCTATTCACACTAAATTTTGCAGGTAAAGTTGATCTATCAATAAAGACAATAGTAATAAAACCAGCAGGGAGAAGAGAAGAGACAAAGTTCCTATAAACCACACAGGCGTACATGTATACATAAAAGAGATAAAATCAACCTTCATTTTGCTTAAAGGGAGTATATTTTACAATGCGATATTACATACAAACACAACAGTGCACATAAAACATACATTACATAATACAACAACATTAGCACAAACCAGATCTATTATAGTTATTATTAGTTGTCGCAGAGCAGTGCCCTGGTGCCCCTGGCTCGAATGCCAGGTACTAATTCTCATCTGAAAAAAAGCTGGGAAATAGTAAGTGCGTGTCTTTCCCAAGAACACCACAACTAAAATCGCCCGACCCCGGAATCGAACCCACAAATCTAAGGCTTTACAATCTTCATTTTGTGAGAACACCTCACAAGCGCACGCTCACCGTGCATGCTTTGATGGTGTTCAGGAAGTTCATTATAATATACAGACAAAAATCAAAATCATCATGCTTAGCTTTAAGCTAACAGAACTCGATATGACTTTATGTTAAGAGGCTTGATTCGCTATGCTATATTATTATGTTTAGAGACATGACAATGGATCTAATTGTCTGAAGCTGAAACGAGATCAATAAATCATTGGATGAAAGAATCGAAAATAGCACTCACTCTGGCGTGGTCATTCATAATTAAGTAAATTTTATCAGCTTTGGTCGATGAGCGCAACATTGTCAGTTGAAGGATCTGAATAGGTCATAAGATATGGTGAGTGCAACATGGTCACAGGAAAAGATTCATAATTCTCATCAGAGCAAGTCGCAAAGGGTCGGGATGCCATAATGTCTCATGCATTTGACATTTTCAGGATTCCATGGACGTAAAACTTTTGCATGATCCTATATGCGTTATGGATATTTATTAGTCATAAGTCATTCTTTCATAATAGCAAATTGTTCGGAGCAGAGTAAAAATGGACGGTATTAGGCGTTGTCAGCAGTGGTGGATACAGGTATGGGTACAAAGGACATGTGCCTAGGGCCCCACGGATGTAGAGGATCAAGCCTAGATGTTCTTGGAGAGATTTAGAAGGGAGGAGAGAGAAAGAGAGAGAGAGAAAGAGAGAGAAAAAGAGAGAGAGAGAAAGATAGAGAGAGAAAGAGAGAGAGAGAAAGAGAGAGAGAGAGAAGGAGAGAGAGCAGGAAGAAACCGGATGAATATTTTTTAAAATTATACACTGTCAAAATTGCTGTTATGATAGAATTTCACAGACACTGAATAGGTGGCCCCACATATCTTTCGTGCCAAGGCCCCCGGGTCCTAATTCCGTCTTTGGTTGTGAAATAAAAATGGCTGAGACCTGGGTACCCTTCTGTTCAGGGCGTTACCTACTAAAAGCACACTATAAACTAGAGGAG
>JAWQUT010000139.1:810102-821348 GCA_033807755.1 Ellobium chinense
GTATTGAAACAGATTTTCAGGTTTTGGGGCAACGGTAGATTTATTGTCTTCATATCCATGATTTTGTGGCATTCTAACGGCATTCACAGATCTTTCTTCATCATCCCTATCCTACCTCCATGCGTCACTCACCAGGCTTTGGCAGAATTGAGATGATATGAACGCAGTTCGCGAACCAAAGTTCAGTTCATGTTGACTTGATCTGAGCTTGATAGCTATTTTAGACGAACTGATCTGAATCTGCAGTGTACGTGTTTTGGGTGATTGATCTAAACTTCTAACCTAAATTTCATTTCAGTTCACATACCTCGAAATCTAGAACCGAATGCCGATGCCTATATCCAAGGGGAACTGACCTGATCTAAAAACTACTCACATTTCATAGAACGGAGCTAACCTTGGTCTTGGGGCTTTTACCCCAATGGTGAACTTGCCCAATCCTGGGTTTGGGCAACCGTAGATCTATCGTCTCCATATCCATGGCCTTACGGACATCCTAAGGGGATACAAAGACTGTCCTCCTTTTCCACCCCATCGTGACACGTCACACGCCCCAGGGTTGCTTGTGCAAGATGTGCAATGCCCAACATATAATGGCAAGTTAGTAGCCTCTGCTCCTGTAAATCGCGACAGCAAACGAGGAGACCACTTTGGCCAAGATTGCTCTCCTATCTAATCAGGTTTTCAACGTCTCTTGCCCAACCGTGCAGCAAAACAGCTCGGCCAAACCCATTTTCCGCTTCCATTTCGGGAAGGGATTGAAAACAAGATCACAAACCAATCTGGTGACAGACATATGAGAGAGAGAGAGAGAGAGAGAGAGAGAGAGAGAGAGAGAGAGAGAGAGAGAGCGAGAGAGNGAGAGAGAGAGAGAGAGAGAGAGAGAGAGAGAGAGAGGGGGGGAGGGAGGAAGAACGGAAAGTAACAGGGTTCAGTTCAGGTATCGATACTACGGCCCAGTCATGCCCGCTTATCATATCAAACTTTGCCTGCATATATCCTGGCATTAGTTAGAAGCCACTTTCATTAATCTTTGCTCTTCACAATAGAAAAAAAAATATACAATGGCGCTAATAAACATTTCTCAGATGTCCGAAGCGGCATGATTGGCAAGAGACTTTTACTCTCAGAACGCAGCGATTAGCCCTTAGTCGGTCGAGGTGTCGCAGATTTCTCATGAGCGGCGACAAGTTGTCTCAGCTTTTGTCTCCAGCCCCTAATTTTTAAAAAAAAAGTATCATTTTAAAATCGAAATACACATGGAAAATGAAAAACATATAATGCGCAATTTCTTAATGAGGAAACTTTCATCTTTTACAGAACAGGAGACGCCTAAACACATGTAATCTCAGATAATCTTACATTTTTTTTCCCGGCGCCGGTTTCCACTTGGATATCGGAAATTCTTAGCCAAAAACACCGTATCTGAATAACTGTTATGAAGAGAAAAGCATTCTGCTTCACTTACATTAAAGGAGGTTGAAAACGCATTTTCCCCTGGCTGGAATACGGTCAAATTCCGGCTGTGGTGTCCGGACACTGACCCCATGTTGCCGTTAGAGAATAGAGACATCAGGGCTATTTTAATGCTGTGATAAATTGCAAGTTTCCCTTTTATCCAAAAGATGGTGCACCACTGTATAGCCTACTATTCTACATTTCTCAATCCAGAGCATTTACAACAAAGGTTTTTCATAAATTGCAAGATCGTTAAAGCGCTGTGTGGTAGGGCAGTTCATTTTCAATATTCCTTGAGATCATTGATTGGTGAATTATCGTGCCAAACATCATGCAAACACTTGTTTGTTGTTTAGCAAAGACAGAGACCGAAGGAAATATCCCTCATTATTCTTGCAAATGAGGAATGCCTCTACCATTGTGTCACAGATAACTGTATGTTCCTCCCCTGCATCGAGGAGCCCACTTTACGTCTTCAAACATCGGTAAATTGATCTCTAATTGCCCTGGCTTCTCGCGGTAGAAACTGTCTGGAAAGAAATACATTTACACTTATAACTGTACTTTCAATTTTACCACATTATCAACAGAAACAGGAATAATGGTTTTGGAAAGGTGTGATGTCTCCTGCTTATGGGATAAGTGTTTTGTTTTTGCTCGAAAGTTGTTTTCTGATGGCGATAGTGATCTTTGGATGAACCTCCCCTCTATAGATTAGTCTAGACCGTTAAGTTTAGTTCATAAAGACCGCACAGATTGGCCAGACAGGCGTCGAAAGAGATTGGACATTACTGAAGGGTCCTGCTGTTCTGACGCCTATTTTTCGGACAGCCGATACAAGATTGTCTCGCGTGGGATATACTCTCTTGTCATTGAGTCGAACTGTGGTGTCCGTTTGGAGGTATTCTCAACAAATGTAGATCTTCAAGTACCTGGATTATGCCTTAAAATACGATTGTGGATGATAGTATGGATGGAAACAGGTGTCTGTATAATGACGTACTTCCTCAAAAACAACAACATAAAATCGTGTGATCTCTTGTGCCGGCATGTAAACAATCTCGTGCATCATTGACAACAATACATTAGCACTAGAACAGTGAGAGCTCAGGAGGCCCCGACTTGCTGATAGCTTCAAGAAAATTGTTGGTTTTTTGTTTTCATTTCCATTATCACTGATTTGCAACACAATCAGGTATTTTCAGTTCCATCACGCAAGCAAGGGATTGTTGCTCACACGTTAGTTTGTTTATAAGCTCTATACATGCCAGGCTGCTCTTGATAAAAGGCGAGCACCCATGCATGCACAGAGCATGTCAACAAACCAACGTGTGAGCGATAATCCTTTGATCATGTGACAGACTAAAAATGCCTAATTCACGCCATTAGGGGTCGCCATTATTGTTTATATGAAGGAACGGGGTCACGTGATATTATGCCTTTATAGTATTTTTTATTTTCCGAAATACGCTATGTAGATCTACTTCATTGTTATTCAAGTTTGAAGAGTTTCACACCTACCACTTAGCAGAAATGAGGATTTTATATCATTTGCTAAACCATTTGAAATGTAGGGTGAAGTACTGTGATTTTAATACGATGGAATAGGCTAACAGAAATATGCAAGAATTTTGCTTTTGGGTGGGGCCAAACGCAAATCTATTCGTGTGTCATTTAACCATTTTAGTATTCTTATGGTGAATATATCGGTAGTGTATGATCATATAGAACGCGTCTGTTTGTCTCTGACCTTTTGCCGTTTCGAAGTAGGTGCTTGACAGTGTTAATTACCAGCAGCTTTTAATAACCTCCTTACCCATAAAGATCACTTGTCAGTTATTCATTTTCAGATCCCAGTAATTACGAGGGAAAATGACCAAGTAACTCCTCATCGTCTGCGTATTTAAGTTCACTGGACACGAAAGGCTATGAAAGAATAGTCTGTATTCAGCCCTCTCTTTCCTTTAAATAACTGTAAAACAAAAAACAAACACACACACACACACACACAAACACACACGAGAGAGAGAGAGAGAGAGAGAGAGAGAGAGAGAGAGAGAGATATAGAAAGTGAAAGAGAGAAAGAAAGAAAGAGAGAGAGAGAGAGAGAGAGAGNCACGCACAAGAGAGAGAGAGAGAATGAGATAGAGAGAGAGAAAGAGAGAGAGAGAGAGATCGATCATGTCAAAGAATACGTGTTCAATGAAATCTAAAGAACATGCCGTGCAAATTGACAGAGGTTTTCGCTCACCCATTTGAATGCTATCTGCTACTGGAGTCCACATAAAATGAGTTTTAACTATTTGAATATTTGCATGAAAGAAAATTATTCCTTGATTATACTGTGCAATTTCATATAACATATTGTTTTCAACTTTACCTATTTGCTTGGTGATCACAGAGGAATAAAGAATTTCATCTGTGTGTTGAACATGAGGACAGATGACTAGAAATGTTAAACTGAGTTCACCATTATGGATCACAGTTGTGCTACGGCGCACCTCAGGCAGGACGTGGAAAACTTTTACCTCTTATGAACGAAGGTCGCGCTCTGTGACATTACCTATATAGTGGAAGGACATTCTCACCTGGAACTGTCTCAGAATGGGTTGACATGTGGCTTGACAGTCCAGCTCAGGTACGACCCAGGTGGCCAGCCAGGTGGTACACTGGGCACCAACCTAGGTCAGGCTGACCTCTCTCCCGGTCATGACGATGAGCAAAAGCTTAGTGTCATGTCTCGGGGTCAAGGTCTCTCAGCTCAAGGTCATGTGTGGTCTCTCCTTGGACTCCACAGCACGCGAGGAGCGAGCGGTCAACGCCGTGGTCTGTGACCCGATTCCTTCAGGGAAGTTTCTCAGTGTCTACAAACAGCGGCGTCAGACTAAACAGTTGGCCATTGAGTTCAAGGTAGGGATGGCTGTTGTTGTTATTGTTATTGCTGTTGTTATTGTTGTTGTTGTTGTTGTTGTTGTTGTTGGTCTTCTTCTTCTTGCACAGTATCTTGGTTCAGCTTAGGTCATGCAGTCACTCAAACTGAGGTTTATGTGGCTAGTCTAGGAGCTGAGATATCAATCTCTAAAGATGACTGGGGGTAATTCAGAATACATTTTTGTTTGTTGTAGAAATATATAGAGAAATACTTTTTGTACTCATAAATATTGGTGTTATCGCCAGCAATCCTTGTGGAGCTACGGTCAAATAGTTCGTTTTCACCTTCACTCCATTACACTAGGAGCGACGGTAGATTTAATTCACATATTAGCGCCAGCTGTGTTTAATGATGGCCGAATTTTGCGGGCCGGAGTCAACTGGTCGGCCGACAAACAACACGCGGAGCGAAACGGTTATTATCCAGAACAATGGGTCACGTAGCCAGCTGGAGGCTGGACCCGAAGCACCCCACACTACTAGAATGAATTGTAGATACATGACATTTTTCTATGGGTTATAGTAGATGACCTTCACAGCAAAAAATTGGCCTTAGGTCATTATTTTCCATAGCATGGAGGTGACCTCTTGCAACATCAACGACTTTATCTCCAGCCAAAATAATGCTGGTCAAATCTTTTTTTTTCATTTAATGACGGTAGATGTATTAGGCGTGTATATCATATGAGTAACTTTTTGCAGTCAAAAGCGACTTTAGTCTCATTGCGACAGACTGCAAGCAATAGTGTTACATTCCATTCAAATTGGACGGGAGGAATCTCGGAAACAGTCCTCGAATTAGTATAAGGAGATCTAATTCTTCATGAAATTGTCACGTCCTAAATATTTTGGAGTTAATTTGTGAAGTCCAACACTGTTATCGAAAGTGACCTAGAATTCTTAACCCCCAAAAATTATATTAAAATTTGGACATGACATAATTTCCACCTTATAGACTATATCGAAAAAGACGACGTCCTGTTGTTAATTAAAGGCTGGTTGCAGGAGTCAGTGGAGATACCAGTTTTCTTGAACCCTTTGGAAGAAGTTAAAACTGGTTTTTTACATGTCACTGGTTTGTTCATGTGAACAGTTCTTCCCTGGGAAATATTTATCCCTTGTTGTGGAAATTTTCATTTTTTTCCCTTCCCCCAAGATCTAATTTTCGCCCAAGTCGGATATGGCTTGTCGCCATGATTTAATTTGCCGAGCCCCAGATGATGCTTTTCTCATGTGTGTGTGTCTGTGAGCGTGTAGAAGTCTCAAGTAATCCCGAGTGACATTACAGGGCTGCTGATAGAAAATAATTTTTGCGATATATTTGCCAAACTGGCAACCCTGTTTTGTGCTGATAAAAAAGACAAATTATATTGATAATGTGATAATGACGAGCCATTTTGGGGTGGAATATAGTCGAGGAATTCAGTAAGGGGAAGAGGAAGGAGTAATAACAACAATAATGATAAGAAGACGATAATGTTTGCCACCTCTGTAGTAACCGCAAGACTTTCAGCGAACGTACGAAGATACACATGAAAATGCATGTAAAATAATGTATAAGTTTAAAACTTGATGTAGACCTTGAGCCTATTACACTAGCAGAGTTCTGGATGTGGACTTCCTTAGTCAGGCAGAATACGATTACCGGTAGTATGATGAGCTGAAACATTGTGAGAAAATGTGCAGCTAAAAGAAAAGAA
The DNA here is from genome assembly GCA_033807755.1 of Ellobium chinense. Classification (NCBI taxonomy): domain Eukaryota; kingdom Metazoa; phylum Mollusca; class Gastropoda; order Ellobiida; family Ellobiidae; genus Ellobium; species Ellobium chinense. The sequence goes on from JAWQUT010000139.1 coordinate 816,192, forward strand.
GTGAGCATATATATTTTTAAAATGTACTGTCTACATTTGACAGGTCAGCGATCAGAAATGAGAACAAACTTAACTGTCGAATACTGTGCTCGATTTCGTAGCAGATTTCATATTTTCGCCCGTTTCCTTTGCTAAAACACTGAAATAAAAACTCACGGCTTCTAAAATGCGACAAACAGTGAATATGTGAGAGGAAGTTTAAAATTGATGGGTAATATTCTCTTCTTCTTCTTCTTCATTTTCTTCTTTTCTGCTTTTTCTTCTGGGTTCATCAGTCATGCAATGACATCAGACTATGCCAGTAACTGTGCCGTCCTGTGCTGGTCAACAATGGTCCCCCATAGCCTTGTGGCAACTGTTGCTTCCATTGACCAGAACTTTTGTCTTAGATCACAAAGACTTCGCATTCTTAAAAGACGTGCTGAGGAATCTTGCCGCTATTCTGCAAGCACAAAATGGGCCATATTAGTGCAACTCCTGAATATAAGATTATTATAAGATTAATTTTCTTTACTAGATTTTGAAACATTTGCCTTGTGCCGCGTCTTTTATTGGAGACTGTTATTCTTGATGTTGCGTTTGTTTTTCTCTGACAGGCGCTAGCCAGAAACCAGGAGGACCATACCACAAACGCGGCCTTGAGAAATGTGCTGCTCAACATCAAGCAGGAGGTCGTGCCATGTAAGTACTCACGATTATGGCTGAACCTATCTAGGCCGGTCACACAAGGAACAGGGGGCTGGATGCACAGTGCTGATAAATTTTGCACGTTGGTGGGAACTACGAGAGACATCTTTGATATTTTTGAGAGCTTCCCGAAGTTACTGCCACCAGCGTGAGTTTAGACAGCATCGTGCATACGGATGCAAATCTATAAAACAAGTGGTGTCATAGAATAAATGACATCTCTGTCAAAAAGAGGAGGGGTGGGGGAAGTGTAGGGAAAAACAGGAGGAGAAGGAACGGATAGAATCACACATTAGACAGTCTCATATAACCGTGTGACCGCCCTAGAGTCAGTGTTGTATTAAGGCATTTAAGCTAAACAAGATTAAGGCCTCAAAAAAATTTCGGGAAAAAAAGATATTTTGGCGTGTAAAATTTTAGCTCTCATAATGCTAAGCCTCCAGCAAGACAAGGGCGCACAGCCGCCTCAGTGCATTGCACCATGTTTTTACCTCACCACTACTTGCTGACTGAACGCCTTGACACCAGGTGGTCTAGTCCGTCATTCGCTTCTCTGGGTTGGACAGGGAGTAACGAGGGAAGTCGATCTTTGCATCACGTGTGAATAGTAGTTCCCTGCCAATGATGGCGCACTGTGACATCTGAATAATAGGTAAAAGTACACCTGTTATTCTTTATTCTGTAGTCCTCACCATGTATACAGTGTACTACTTAATAGTCTGTAGCTTAATCTATACTGGGATGTAACATCTATCTTCCGCGACAATCAGCGATCGCCAGTATGGATTCAGCATCGGCAGAATGAAAGACAGCATCATTTTTTATTCATTCCGTCGACTCGCTTCAAAGAGGACTATGGTAAAGAAAGCCCGGATGCACGCTCGGCTGCGGAAATATTTATGCACATGCCACTGAACTAATCGATGGGGTGATAAATGCCTGCACGCGAAAAATGTAACGGGATATTTTAGCATGAATCACAGAGGGTATGGGTCTGCTCAGGGCTTGAAATAGGCACTCATTAACCCACTTATCTAATGAACGTCCTCGCTTCTTGACACTTACAGTTTCAACATTAAAAAAAAAATGTTTGCGGTATCATTTGAGCGGAATGCTCAGGGAGAAATGGGTAATCATTGTCAATGTTTTTGTTTGAAGGACTGATTCCAGCCGATATTTAGATCAAAGCACTCATTCAGATATCACTCTCACCCTCTTTCTGTCTCTGTTCCCCATCCTCTTTCTCTCTCCCTCTCTCTCTCTCTCTCTCTCTTTCTCTCTCTCTCTCTCTCTCTCTCTCTCTCTCTCTCCAAAAGATCAGATGGAATCAGTCCATCAAACAGAAACACTAATGAAGATTCCTTTTTCTCATTTATCAGCATGATATGAATGAGGCATTTTTTAAAAAATCATTACTCTTTATTTTATGAGCTCTTCACATTTTAAAACACTTTTTGAGTCCGCTGTGATGCCCATGAATACTATTACACCTTATAACTCTATCAGTGTAAAGGGAGTGTGGATAGTCTCCCTTTGCGACAAAAATGCCACCCCATGAGAATGTAGTACCACTACTGACGTAGTTTACTGGACGCATGAATAGAATGACGTCATGTTTGACGTTAGATGGGCTTTTTCCCGACATCGCCACGACAGTTTATTTGATCTTTTTCTAAACAATAGCTTATTACATGAGAAAACACAATCTAACAACAACAGGGACAATCAGCAGAAAAACTGTTTGCTGGGTTTTGAATCGAGGAATGAAAAACGTTGACTTGTCTAGGGTGCAAAGATACCATTTCCGTCCGCAAGTAAACAAATAATTCCGCAAGAAGCAAATTCATTTTAAGCGAAAAGATCAAAGTCTAGCAAATTAAACAAACAACAAAAAAACAAACAAACAAACAAACAAACAAACAAACAAACAAACAAACAAACAAACACCCCCCCTCCAAACCTTGAGCCTCATACACTTCAAAAACTTATTACACTTATAGCTCTGGATACCAGCTCTTTATTTCCGTTATGATTTTGTAGCCACTAGTTGGAACTTCTCACATAAATATTCGAACTTTGAATTCATGAGGACAAATAATATTTGAAGTTAGAAATTGACATTATCACCACCACCATCACCACTACCGGCATCATTACCACTTCCACTTTAAATAAGGATTTAATAAATTAGCGAAGTTGAGAATTAAAGAGCTTGCGTTTAATTCTTAAAATATTCCAAACACAGTATCATAAAATAGATACGAATTTTCGGGTCAAGAGTGATCTTTCTTCACTACTACCATCACCGTCACTATCAACATTATCAATGATAACAACAAGAACAACAATAACAGTAACTACAACAACAACAACAGCAACAACCACAACAACAACAAGCAAAAATAGCAACATCTTAGACACGGAGAATGGATGCTACTGAGAAGTGTGGAGGATTGTTTCCCACATTTCAAAAAGGGAAAGCTTGCAGCTCAAGAATAATTAATGAAGTTTTATGTGAAAAAGCTTTTAGAGATCCAGCCATTAGATTAGTCATTAACCTTTCGTCAGGACTGGATCGCATGTATTTCTCATTAGCGGCACGCTATAGCGGACATAAATTTCAAGGAATTTATTCCGATTTAAATTTGTTGAACGTGTCATGCTGATTCCACGGACATGCCATAGGCAATATCTGCACTGATTTTTTTATACCTCAGGCTTTGTGAAAGAATATAAACCCTGAAAGAACTACAGGTGACCTTGGAAACCAAGATTATATCGAGAGTGAATAATTTTGATTGACATTAGCCTTTAAAACCCGTTTTACTCTGTTCTGCCTCCATGACCAATCCCATTCACCCGAGCTGCCTTCTGCCACACTCTCCGTTCACTTCTCGGGTATTTTCAAGCATAAACCAGTCAACTGTGATGAAAAAAAGAAAAGGAATCGGAAACAAGCCAAATGATGGCTCTAATATTTCAATTAAATTCATTGGAAAGACAGCAACACAGTGTTATAATGGTTCAGGGCAGTTTGGATATTCTTGGAGACCATTGGCTACAAGGATACGAGTTAAATAATACACCAGACATGCGTATGATAGATCAGACAAAACTGAGCATCTGGTTTCATTAAGGCATGATGTTTTTCAGTTTGCAATTATATGGATCTATGTGAAAACACTAAGGTATTGATGGTGCAGTGATATGTGTGGAAGTAAATTGTAGTCTGTTTCTCAGTATGAGAAGGTGTCTATTCAGAGAATAAAAATGTACTTTAATATCAAGACGAAAAGAAATTGTTTCATTAACCAATACCAACAAAACATACATCAAAACAGTATCGATACATCTGTTAAAACAAAAGGAAATCAGGGAGGGGCATTAGAAATAACGCGCTTTAGCCATATACATTATCCTTACATTAGTTAAGTATTGTGTTAACCACAGTGAACAACCACAGTGAACACTGCTAGTGGTTTAGGAGTTTCTCTTGGTTAGCCCAATGCATTAGCTAACGTAAGGATTATGCATGTGGTCACTGGTCTCTTGGTGCGAAAAGTTCCAAGGTGGAGTCCCGCTAGCCGCAGATTTCGTCTTGTGTATTTTTGGCGACGTTTCAAAAGCGCCCACATGTCAGCGGGCTGGCAAGGGTTCAAGCAAGCCTAGTCTCTGACATAGCTAGAACTATGCTGAAAAGGGACGTTAAAACCTGTCTAACAGCCAACAAAAAAAAACCAAAACCCAACAAGATCTCAAGCCAACCACACAAAATGTCCGAAGTGTGTTTTAGCCTCTATGGGCCTAGAGCGTCAGAAAGTCGAAGGGCCTAAACACTTTCTAGACAGGTCATCTTTCATCTCCTCTGAAGATCTTCCCTTTTCTCGCTCTCCAACTAAGAGAGTTCCCTGTCTCATAATAATTATATTAGCAAAACACTGGCATTCCCAAACGACACACCAAAAGAGTTACTAAACACTATCGGTCCCAAATCACATGTCGGGCTGCAGATATTGTTGTTAAAACAGCCTCTGGCTAACCTGCAAGGCGACATCTTTTTGCCCGCTTTGTTTATTTATTCAGTCGCTGTTTCTTCCCAGGGCGGGATAAAAGATGTGCGATACCCAGGATATCGACGGCTTCCTTTGATGTGAGCATCTGATCGCCGGTTCCTTTTGTTTGGCGCCGTCCACCCGTTTGGCGGATGTCGATATTGTAATTAAAGCCACGCTCTGCGAAGCCATTTAGAGTACGCCCCACGTGTACGGTGGGCTTAGCGTTGATGAATGCTTTTGTTTGATATGAAAACAACGAGGTCGAGAAGCTGTAGTCGGTACCACCGTTATGGGACTTACATCCGCTGTGGAACCTGGATAATATTGTGTTAAAAGGAACATTCCGAAGAGACTCACTAGACTTGGTCCCTTGATGTTGGACCTCTGTCTAGGGTCGTTACTTGCAACCCCCCCC
>JAWQUT010000139.1:821358-839397 GCA_033807755.1 Ellobium chinense
TTTTTTTTTTCTCTTTAATCCTGCTCTGTTTAGGGTACCACGATGTTCATAAGTAGCTTAGTAGTTACTTCTTATAATTAAAGGTTGTGAGACTAATTGGCATTTTACATTTGTCATTCCTTTAATGGGCTGTCGGCTTGGAACTAGCACCCAAGGAACCCCAGCAAANGGGGGGGGGGGGGGGGGGAGAAGGGGGAGGAAGAGGAGGAAATTCTGAGGGTCAGAGCTCCCAAAGAGAAGGAGAAAAACGGGCTGAAGAGAAGAGCAGAGGAAAGAGACAGAGTGTTGGCCCCAAGCGATGGTTTTGCAGGAAACCCTGGGCGAGATAGTTCTGGCTCTGCTACAACATATTATTCCATTGTCATTGTGTTTTGCTGGAGCTGTCGATCTTGCTGTTGTTCGTGTTGATGGTATTCTACAGTAGAACCTAACGACCTCAGAGTTTCTGTTCTAAGAAAAAAACAGTTCTTAGATTCTTGTTTCCCTAGGAATTCGATTTTATAGAATGATCCGCGGAAATAGAAATTCTAGAATGGTCCTACAGAATTCTTGTAGAACTGTTCCGTCGAATTCAGTATTATGGAATAACCCCTTGGGAATCGAAATTCTAGAATGGCCCCATAGACTCTCTAAAGAATTATTCCGTCGAAATTATAGAATGGTCCGTGAAATTTGAAGCCGTGAGGTTCGTGGGAAGAAAGATAAGGAAGGAAAAGAAAAGAAAGAAAAAGGAATGTTAACAGAAAGAGAGAGGAGGACACGAAGGAAGGAAAAAAAATGAAAAGGACAGAGACATGGAGAGGAGTGAGAGAAGTTGGTGAAGAGAGGAAGATCGAGAGAGAAATGCTTGTTACTTTTCACAATCGTGTTTTTATAACCGCTCGAGCCCTCTGAGAAGGAAGCGTTATATTATCATAAATACTCTTTTATCATAAGGTAAAAAGGGCATCGAGAACTCGATATCCAATGTACCAGGTCATAATGTCGAGTTTTCTGAGATGTTCAAGAATACCAGTGATATTTGATATGGAAGATAAGGGATTCCATGTTAGATTATTGCAGGTTACTAAAGCCGATTTGTCCCTGTGAGCCTATCAGTTTTTTCCTTTATGGTCATTTATAAGAAATGCCATACTCTCTAAGTCTTCTTTAATAGTTTGCAGCATCAGTGAGCTTCCAAAAAAAAAAATAAAGCTTAAAATACAAATCTTTTATTTCGTTTACGAATTACATACCGATACATGGAAAAGCATAAACAAGCCAGCTAGTTTCCTTAACAACAATTAATGTTCCACACAGAAGGCGATACCGAAACCAAAATAAATGACCCAAATCTCAGGTTTAGTCTAATCAGGAGCGAATGCAAAGTAATTTGCAGGCAGGTTCACAGATCTAGGGTCCAATTAAGAAGACATATTTTTACTGTCTTCCAAAGGCATATGATAACATCCCATTTTTATCCAATGAGAAGTCTGTCACCCACAAGGAGAAGGCGGATATTTCAGTAGACGAGTGTCAGGACGGCGAGCTGTTACAGTTGTGGGCTTGTGCACATGTGTAAGATTGATGATGCCTGAGAGCTCACTGTCCAACGGCAGAAATTCACACAACTGCCATTTGATAGGCGATAAAAACAGTTCCATGTCCATCGATTTCCCATCCAAACAACTGTTAATTTGATACCGAACTCCTAGCATGCGATAAGGGCTAACCTTCGGCATTTTGCGCATCGTTCTTCTCCTCCCAGCCTAAACAAAAGCATTATGCCTGCAATGTTTAGAATTAGCACAGTTTTCGCCATCATATTTTTTGTTTCTTTTTCTTTCTTTTTTTTTTTGCCCTGGTGCTATTTTGCACCCGTTGTTAATTTGCTGTTGTGCTTGGTACCTTACGTTGTTTGTCCAGTATCTGGAACACAGCTATGAAGGACTTGCTCTTATAGTAGAATCAGAGCGCAACCACGCCATCATACACATTAGAATTTTTGAAAGAGGACGAAGAGATGGTTACTGTTACAAACATGCCAAAGCTTAAGAACGACGAAATGGTTACTGTTACTAACGTGATAAAGCTTAAGAACGACGAGATGGTTACTGTTACAAACGTGATAAAGCTTAAGGACGACGAGATGGTTACTGTTACTAACGTGCCAAAGCTTAAGGACGACGAGATGGTTACTGTTACCAACGTGATAAAGCTTAAGGACGACGAGATGGTTACTGTTACTAACGTGATAAAGCTTGAGAACGAAGAGATGGCTACTGTTACTAACGTGATAAAGCTTTCATTAAAATACAAGTAAAAGGGCCGTGAAATAATCACAGTGACAACCACATGGACTTTATCAGCAATCCCTTTACAAGGAAATACACACATTACAAAGGACTCACGGACTCAAATTCTCGCAGTTCTCAAGCAAACAGTTTCATTACATATGATACAAATGTTGCCCTTTCGCTGATTTCTTGATACGTTCTGCTGTCAGAGTTCTTTTGTTTTAAAGAAATGTGGACGAATGTAGAGGTAAAGTCTCAATATTTTTTTTTCTGCTTAGCCTGGCATTCACATGTGCTACCTCTTCGCTTGGACGCAGTACCCCGATAAACCCTACCCTGACCGAAATTCAGCTTTTGACAGCTTTGAACTGCCAATAACTTCGCGCTTATCTCAGAGCTCTAGCTTCAGTAGTTTTGCGGTACGATGGGAAACTNATAAAGCTTAAGGACGACGAGATGGTTATTGTTAAACGTGATAAAGCTTAAGAACGACGAGATGGTTACTGTTAAACGTGATGAAGCTTAAGGACGACGAGATGGTTATTGTTAAACGTGATAAAGCTTAAGGACGACGAGATGGTTACTGTTAAACGTGATAAAGCTTAAGAACGACGAGATAGTTACTATTAAACGTGATAAAGCTTAAAGACGAAGAGATGGTTACTGTTACTAACGTGATAAAGCTTTCATTAAAATACAAGTAAGGGGGGCGTGGCTTACTCACAGTGACAACTACAAGGACTTTATCAGCAGTCCCTTTACAAGGAAATACACACATTACAAAGGACACACGGACTCAAATTCTCGCAGTTCTCAAGCAAACAGTTTCATTACATATGATACAAATGTTGCCCTTTTGCTGATTTCTTGATACGTTCTGCTGTCAGAGTTCTTTTGTTTTAAAGAAATGTGGACGAATGTAGAGGTAAAGTCTCAATATTTTTTTTTTCTGCTTAGCCTGGCATTCACATGTGCTACCTCTTCGCTTGGATGCAGTACCCCGATAAACCCTACCCTGACCGAAATTCAGCTTTCGACAGCTTTGAACTGCCAATAACTTCGCGCTTATCTCAGAGTTCTAGCTTCAGTAGTTTTGCGGTACGATGGGAAACTGCGAAATATTTCTTTATGAAAGTCACCAGTGGGAGGAGAACAAATTGTAATATTAGACGCACTTGTTTAGGCACTTGACATACTGTCACACATGGGATAGCTAGTGCTCTTTCATCTCATGAACCAAGGTCAGATCTTTGTATCATGCACATTGATCGTTAGTGACAAAACTCAAAAAGACCTGACTGAAGCCCAGTACGCTCTAATTCACCAGACTCAACTGTGTCATACATTATACTGCATTTCCCAAAATGGCGCACTTGCGGGAAAAAAAAATCACTTTGCTAAGTGTAACTTGACGCCCATGAGACAGTTTTTTCTTGCCTGTTCTGCAAAATTTGGATTTTGGCGTTAATGTGTCATTTCACTCGACTTACGACTTTATGCCTGGCATCGCTTCACCATTTACCCCATGTCATCACATTTGCCCCTCATGTCGTAGAATGTCTCCGCCATTTTGTTTGGTGCCAACGCCTCTTCCCCCCACAATTCATTACCACGGGATTTATGCTTAACATGGCGTGCAAACACTGAGAGGGTCTCTGGAGGACAGTTTCAGCTTGAAATGGAAAGATCACAATTCAGGCCCAGTCATTATTATTTAAATACAATACCATTAGGGGAGTGAATCGTAGAGCAAATGAATGACAGATTTGCAAGGATTGAACTCTTAAATAAGTGCGTCACGTCTCACACCAGTGCCCCGTTCAAACATTAAAATTCTAGCGGGTTTTATTAGAGGAATCTAGATCACTGAACTCTTAGTTTTCAGCTTTTCTCTAGTTAAACAACGTGTCCGCCATTTTGTTTTTAGTGGGGGGNGGGTTGGAGGGGGTTCTGTTTACAGTGTAAGCCATTTAAAATAATGTGCGCTAACTATCCAGGGTTCAAGCTGGTGGGCTGGAAAAGTTGTGAAGCCACAAAGATAGTGCCTGCCCGAAAATACAAAAAGAAGAAAGTATGTCCAGAGTTATGATTTATTTATACTGAGTTTAGGGCATCAACAACTGTTTGATGAAGACTCTTTAGGGAAGAATTGTTAACGATATGCTTCAAGAGACAGGAGATACCCTAAACGCACTAACACAAAATTCGCGTTTGATTTGGGCGGTTCTTTCATTCTCTGGGCGGTTCTCAGAGATCCTGAGCAACGCAAGTATAAATATCAAAGCAAGCCAAGTTAGCTGCGGTTATAGTGGAAGAGCTAGAAAACAGGGCGCTGACTTGCAAATGGTGTGTGCTATACTCATATATTTGCCTCAGTCATTAGCATATATTATAACACTGTTGATTCTCGCCACATCCTCCTCCGACACAAGGCGTTGGTAAAATGTTCACTAACAAATTTGAAACCGTAGCTGGTGATCGTCATTTTGCCGAGCTGCAAAAAGATTCCAAATTTCTTAACAAAAGGATAGAAGCTGCGCACTATTCTCCGGGCGGCTAGCACCCAGCAGCAAAGACCGGACCGGTGGTTTGCCAGCTGACCACTCTTCCCTTTCCCACTCCATCGAACACGTTAAGCCCACTGGAAAAACAGAATGATTGACCCCTTCTCTTGCCTGAACTTCCCCATTCCCTTCTTGTTGTGGGATACTCCTCTGGTCGCTGCGCGTTTGCCACGGTGAGAAAGTGTGCACACTCACTGGATCTAGACGTTTGTTAGAAATGTGACGTCTTTTGCAAAGTTCAAAAATGAGAGCTCATCAAAATGGCGGCATCCATCTATAGGTTCAAATATGTAAGTGGATTTTTTTTTTGCCAACGGAGTTGTGTTGGAGAAAGATGTGGCAAGAACAACGGTGGTATGTATGCTAATGAATAAGGCAAAGGTATTAATACAAGTAATCATCACTGGCAAGTCAAGTTTAATATTTTCTTGCTCTTCCGCATAAGTCGCAGCCATCTTGACTTGCTTAGAGACTGATATCTCCTTTGCTAAGGAGCGTACACAGAATGTAAGGACATCCTCTTTCGCACAGCCGGAGGGAGTAGATAAACGCAGCCCTGTAGAAAGAAGCAATGCATGTGTTTATAACACACACACAAAAAAAAGCTTATTGCCATTAATTTTTATATGCGCTGCATTAGCTCTCAAGACCCCAGGCAACATTGTTTTAAAGGCCAAGGTTAAAATAAATGGAGTTTTGCTTGAAACATCGTGCGGTGCATTGTAAGCAACTTGATATGTTACAGCTTGTCACCTAAACTAATTATATCCTATACCCTCTGCTAACCAATTATGTACGTTGGAAATCCAAGACACACGAGACACATTATCACAAAAAAAAGCAAAATAACAAAAAACACAAACAAACAAACAAAAAAAAAATATATATATACACACACATATATATACACAGTATATATATATATATACACACACATATACACACACATATATATATATATACACACACACATGTATATAATACACACACACACACACACACACACACACACACACACACAGAAAGAGAGAGAGAGAGAGAGATGATGTCAACGTCTTAACGTTTTCCTAATCACTGTAAATTGTATTACTCTGTTTTGAGCCAAAAAGAGAAGAGGCAACATTACTTCCTTGTTCCTTGACATCTTTCATTTCCTTGTTTTGTTTTTCTCTTTGCCCTCATTCTAAATATGGAGGAGTATTTTAATCTGTCCTTGGTTTTCATTTTATGTCGGCAGAAAGTGTGTTGACACATCCCATGGCTCTCAATTCTAAATGGATAGGATAACATTAAACGATGGATGGACGGACTCCATTAAATGTCTTTTAATGACTTCCATTCTGAGTGTAACTTCTTTGTTCGTTGTTTGTGGTGGTTGTTTGAAAACCGGAAACAAAGCCGGGGGCAGTGTCAAAACTTTCCACTTAAATGACATATGGCCAGGAGAGTGTTTGTCTTGAACTGAGAACTAACGGTGTTCATTTAGCTTTGATCTCTTTGTTTATCTGTTTCGTGTTTCAGCTTCATAATCAACTCTTGCTGCTATAGGAAAGGCCAAGCCAAGGACACTGTTAAGGGGAGTTACAATTCATGTTTACTGTACTGCTCAATGAGGGATTTATCTGTTCTTAATGTGTATAGCACATTAGGATTTATTTGCTACTTCAGTCAATTTTGTTGCATCTACATTAAAAATAGGTTACGGTTTAACATGATCAATTAAGAAGTCAACTCCAGTGATGTTCACTTCCACTTTAAGAGAAATAATGATTGCGTCATCAAATCTCGCTTACGAAAGTACAAAATGCATCAGTCAACAAAAACCATTATAACAGTCCAATCACATTTCTGTGACAATGGAAAAGTGAAAAACGGATGCACTGATTGTTGGAATTGCGGCATACAATGTTGGAATGACCTTGCATGCATAATAATTCAAATGTTCTACTGTCCTTTTAATTTTTACGTTTTGTAAACTTTCTGGGCATCTTTTACGGAGGACGCGGAGTGGTAAAATACATAACTAGATAACACAGATCACACCAGATTGAGATTTGGTGATAGGTCCGATGTAAAGTGTCTAGGAGCTAACGAAGACGTTAAGACATTGCGGAAGACCCGAAAATCCCGAAAAGCTCACGTGAAGATTCTAGGGCCTCAGAAAAAACTCTAAAAAAGTCCAAAAAGCCATCGTAAGACCACTAGGGCATTACAGAAAGCTTAAAAAAAAATCCCAAGGAACTTACGAATGCACAGGGCCTAACAGTAGGTTGATAAAGGCATAGATAGACTCACAAATATTCAGGAAACAGCACTACTAGACAGATGAACTCGGGCTCTGCAGATGGATTATTCTTGCTCTGAACCTTCATATCCCTAGTCTGATTATGAAATGATAATAATTTAAAAAATAAAAACAAACGACTGATTCTATCTTAACTGTCGGATTTCATCCTTACTGAAAATAGATTAAAGCGGATAAATCACTTAAAGGAAGGAGTGGTAGGGTTGAAACAGCCACCGATTTGATATTGATCAAGTTTCATCCGCTATTCCTCCAGCGTCATTTAGCTTGTATTCTCAAGTTGCGATAGTAGCTATTTTGGTCCTGTGCTAAGTGTTCATCAAACTGTCAATACGCGACAGGTTTAGTACCAGTTCAGGTTGTTCACCTGATATAATATGGGGTTTAATGTTGGCTTGAAGAAGGAAAATTCCTCAGCATGGCGTAGAAAGATTTCCATTCCTTACCGTATTCTTGAAGCATTATGGAAGTTAATGTTGGATTGAAGAAGAAATGACCCGTTGCATGACTTAAGAGGGTTTCCACGATTTAACGAATGCTTGAAATATTTGAGAGCTTGCGCAGTAACGATGAGATCTCATACCATCGTACGAATTACAGTAGTACATCGGTGCTGAATGTACCCTCAGTAACGTTCAACATGCAGAGCCGGCGTAATTCTTACGATGGTAAGAGATCCCATCGTTAATGGGCAGATCCTCAGTTATGGAATTTATGCGTTGGCTTGAAGCAGGGAAGGCTAGCATCATGGCCTAGAGGGATTTTCAGACCTTACTATATTCTTGAAACACTATAAAAGATAACGTTGGCTTGAAGATGGAACAACCCGCAACATGCCGAGAAAAATTTCCTTGCTTTATCGTATTCTTAAAAACGTTACATAACATTATATAATTCAACACAGAATTGAAAAATGATTGGCCTGCAACATGGCTGAGAGGGATTTCAGTGGCTTACAATATATGACAATTTTTGTGAAATTGTATTGTCCGCTTGAAGAAGGAATTTATTGGCCATGCCGCTATGAAATGTTATTATGGCTTGCCATTTTCCTATAAAATAAGCGTTATCAGTCTCGATCATAGGATACCAGCTGCAATGAATGTCATAGTAGGCCTATATAGCGTTCACTGAAAGTTTTCATTCAACACTTCTACTAAGCAACAGTCTCATTTTCTGCTGGTCAGCTTGGCCTTACCTTTCATTCTTCTAGAAATAAGAAGGGAAGTGATTGTGACAATAATAATACACAATAATGATGCGGTTTATAAGCCTCGTATCCAGGCTAATGCCTACTACGCGACTTCACACTATTATTAACCCAGCAGGCCTGATCACTGTAGGACTTTCTCAGCTCCATCGGGAGCATGCAATGCCTCTGCCATTTACAGGCGCTGATCACTAGCATTCTGACAATATTTTGTTCTTCTTTTGCTGCCTTCGGCCAGGTATCCATTTTTACAGAGGGGTGGACTGAGAAAAATATGAATGAAATGCTTTCCCAAGGTACTTACAGGATAACCATGGTCATGGCAACATACTGGTTCAAGCTTCACTCAGTACTTTACAAAACCAGATATGAAATTCACATCTGCTTTTAGTTGATAAGGTTCAGTATGATATAAACTCCACGTTTTACATTATGCTCAAGCTTCCCTCTGCCATAACTGTTCGTAGGCGGTCCGAACCTGAAAATGAAAGCTATCTAATGTACATAAAATTGTATGAGGCCGCAGTTTTTCGAACTAGTCGTGATAGTTTGTAAAGCAGCTGCCTCATACTTTATACCCGACTATTTGCTCTTTCTTTTAAACGGGACAGTCGTGTCTTCTTATTTGTCTCCTGGCGGTCTCTAACTATTGTGATCGTCACATTCCCTTGGATTACTTTTAAAGTCACAGCCGTAAGCAAACTGTAGACACATTTACCCAGACACTCTTAATGATGTTCCATCAGTACAAGAAAAACGTAACATGTAGTGTGAAAAGAGGTTGGAGTGCTGGAAGAGGGAGGGAACAGAGATCAACGTTGAAAAGTGTAAACAATGAAGTCTCATTACTTCCGCTTGCAGTCAAGAGGCGGAAAGAAGGGATTTTCCAGGCATCGATCCGAGTCGGCAGCCTCTTTAGCCTAGCACAGCTAAATAGCTTCCCTGGTGTGTCAGTTGGTTTGCTCTGTTGGCGGCACCTTTCAACTTGCGATTCCATCGCCGGAGGTCACCCTTATAGCTTCACGTTCAGTCAACATTAAAATGTGTGACCTGGTGATATATACTGGTTACGTCACCTTTTTGTCTTGGGTTTATGTCACCTTTTTGTCCTTTTGCTCTGTCATCCTATATCTGCCATTCTGGCTACTGGCTCTGTCATCCTATATCTGCCATTCCTGGCTCTGTCATCCTATATCTGCCATTCTGTCTACTGGCTCTGTCATCCTATATCTGTCATTCTGTCTACTGGCTCTGTCATCCTATATCTGCCATTCTGGCTACTGGCTCTGTCATCCTATATCTGTCATTCTGTCTACTGGCTCTGTCATCTTATATCTGCCATATATCTTGTAACCAGTGGTTATGTCACCCTTATTGCTAGAGGACTTGCCACACTTATTTATCTACCGGCTTTGTCATCATATCTATTGGCTACATTACCCTTCCATCTACTGGCTATGTCATCCTAATATCTATTGGCCATGTCACCCTTTTTTCTGTTGGCTATGTCACCCCTACATTTACTGGCTGCCACCCTAACATCCACTGGCGGTCGGCCTTACATCTACTGGCGAAGTCACCTTTATATCTACTGGTTATTTTATCCTTATATCTGTTGGCTATGTCACCCTTACATTTATTTATTAGCTATTAGCTATATCACCATTGTATTTACTGTCTATGTCACGTTAGATCCGCCAACAATATCATCTTATATCTACTGACTTTGTCATCTTATATCCATGGCTGTTTCATCCCTTCATCTACTAGCTTTGTCATCAGTATAACTATCGACAATGTAACCCACTGGCTATTTTACTGCAACATCCATATGCTATGCCACCCTTATCTCTATTGGCTTTGTCACCGTTCTGCTACATCTATCGGTAATTTCACCGTCATGTCGGCTAGCTATGTCACCTTATATCTTCCGGAAGTTTACTACTGTCTTCATCATCCAATCCACGAACTAGCCTTGCGTGCGTGGTAT
This sequence comes from Ellobium chinense, assembly GCA_033807755.1. Classification (NCBI taxonomy): domain Eukaryota; kingdom Metazoa; phylum Mollusca; class Gastropoda; order Ellobiida; family Ellobiidae; genus Ellobium; species Ellobium chinense. The sequence goes on from JAWQUT010000139.1 coordinate 831,704, forward strand.
GTGGTTTGCTCGGTATGTGGTTTGCTCGGTTTGCTTCACTTCAACATTGGTGTTTTATTCAGTTGAGAGAGGTTACAATTCTCGTTGTATTTATTTGCAACTGAAATATTTTTTAAGGGAAAGAATATCTCAACATGGAGTACCTTATACTAAATCATCCCTTGTAATGTCCTAAGCAGACTAGTGATAACATGTTTCAGAGTGAATAGCTTTTGGCGGTATTTGTTTCCTCACTATAGCAATTGCCCTACTCTTCTAAAAACTCAAAATATACTTTCCCTAGATAAAGAACGTCAAAAAAGAGTTTTTCAGTGACCATCAATTACACTCCAGCTAGATCAGATACCATATGGAGGATTTTGTTTCAAAATAACTGTCGAGTGAACTAGAAAATGATACCCACAGTCCATTTGTTGTAGCCGTGCTTCAGTCAGCTTTTCCTTTTAGATCAATGTCGCCCTTTGATATTTACACATACCATGCGATAACATGGAACATTAATTGTCTCGGCCGTTCACTTGACATGGTTTTTTTAGAAACAAGCCCTAGGCAGGCAATGATCAATATTGTTACTCGATTCCTTTATGTAGCAGTTTTTGTTAATCACAAATGTCACGTGAAATCCTCATTACATATATATTTCTTTTTCCCTCACGAAGTTGAAAACTAATCTTTATGTTATATAGGCTGGACTACGTGTTTGATATCACAGAACTGTCTTCACCAAGAAGTCTGTGTTGTCGCTATTTAATAATCATGTCTTGGCAACATCCACAAGTAAGTAGCCCTGGGACTGAAAGTTGGTGAGTGTAACTTCTGTATTTGGAACAAAACGTAGGTTAAAATCATAATGCTTTAAGTGAAATTGTATTATTGGTATGTATTTATTTATTTGTGTGCGTGCGTGCGTGGGTGTGTCTGTATGTGTGTGTGTGTGATTGTGTGTTTTTTTTTCCTTTTGAGGAGGGGGGGGGGGGNGGGGGGGGAAGATGATATTGGCATTGGCATTTTCTTGTCAGAAAAAAAACCAAACAAACTGATTTCAATTCCGGTGAATGTTCCAAAAGTTTGAAATTGGTCAATTTTTTTGTTTGTTTTCTAAATCATTTTACAATCTGCTGTGTGAAAATTCCAGCTCCACGCCTTCCCCTTTTAGTTTACCTCTATGTCGCTTCCCGTTTATACAGTTTACTGTGTTTTCCACTCTCCTGACTGATATTTTCATCTGACTTTGACCAGACCACAGCAGACTCACATCATCATGTTTTCATAGACCATCAAGAAACAAGTTCGCTAGTAACAACGAAATGCGTTTGACATCGACTAGAATTTGTCGCCTCTGGCAACTAAAGTCTCATGTAACCTATTTCGGTTTGTTTGTTCAAACAGTTAAATCTTCATCCCTACATATTTTTGCTTGCTTTCATAGTAGAACTCCTTCCCTCCATGCAGTAGTCCTGTATCTGCTTTTATTTCCTTAGCAAGTTACAAAACTGTTGCACTGAGGCCGAGATGAGGACTGACTGATGAAGAGTCTTAACTAGGAACGGAGCTGCCTCTTTGAAATTTGCCATGTCACTAAATTCTCAGACCAAATTTCATTAGATTGTCCTGGACCCTCTTTATTAACTCTTTGAAATTGTATTGATACATTTTAATACATCAAATATTATGTTATTTAACTACACATTACAATTATTGGAGAGACAAATAAATAAGTAAAGTAACAGAAGTAAAAAAAAAATGAATGAACGAAAGTAGAGAAGGGGGAAAAAAAAACTTAAAATTTTTCACTTCGTAGCATCGTAAAGATCCCAAGAGCTCGATCTACATGTACATATATCTTAATCAAGCTACTTACATCTTTAACGATTTTCTGGCTGTAATCTTAGAAATTGCGTAAAAGGTGGGTTGTTTGTGCCTAGTGTAGTGGTTAGGCAAAATTTAGACTATGCTTTAGAAAGCTGATTGTTAGTTGTTCATGTTTTATCTACATAAACCACTGTTCAGTTTTATCATTTGCCTAAATAATGGTGACAAAGTGCCAAAATAAATAATTAGAAAATAACAAAATTTTTGGGGGGCTCGCAACTTTTCACTAGATTTCCGCATTGTTGGCATTTCCTTCAGTAAATCACCAGAAAAAGTCAATATCATAAGTTGTTATGAAAAATCATTAACAATGACAACCCTGGTCGAACCGTTATTTGCGTATCCTGCACAGTGTTGCCAGTGGTGACGATTTTCCCATACGGTAGAGTAAACTGACTTTATAAAAAGACATTTAGTTGCGGGGAAAAATCGTGAAATATTATGCTCTAAAGTGGGAAAAATGCCTGTATTTCTTCTTTTTTAACTGTAAATTTACAGGATTTTTCCTCCATTAATTTTTTTTCAACAATGTGCGAGGGAAATGTATTGAAAAAAAAAAGTCATTATCGCCCTAGGGTAAAAGCACATGACCAGAGTGGCAACCTCGCAGCCACGGCAGAGTTGTCACTGAATAAAGTCACGTAGCCACAGTTCTTTGTGTTACTGAAAACTGTTTACTTTCATTTAGAAAAAAAAGGACAAGGGAAGTTTGACCATTGTAAAACTATACTGCCGCGAACTAGACTATACTGGGTGGCTCAGGCAAAATACAACGGTTTTCATTGATCATTAACTTGAGTAGATAATGGACTCATGACAGGATGATGACATTAAGTGTGATCGATGCTATCGATTAGTTGGTCATTTAACACTATTTGTATAGGAAAAAGCCACTTCAAGTTACAAACTTGAATTTTTTAAAAGCTCAGACAGCGCTTTCGTGGGCTCAGACATTTCCAGTCCCCAAGACCTCCCTCCCCAAGACCTCCCTCCCCAAGACCTCCCACCCCGTTTCCCTCGCTACTTTAAGAATCACTCAGCCAGGCTTGATTACAGTTCCGTGGAAACATGGACAACATTGTATTATCCAGCGACTCGTATATAGAAATGTAATATGTCGTCATGTGGAAAGTGTTACAATTAAGCGAAAATTGCAATTATCCGGATTGCGATTAACTGGTGTTGACTGTTGTGGTATTGAATTGTTGTACTCATGGTATTTGTGTTGCTTAAAACAGATTTGCTCCTCTTGGTACGTCAACGTGAGTGTCTCCCGGCATACTCAGAATGGATGAACGTTACCTACGAGCATCAATAGTATAGAGTGTAGTTGATCACCGTTTGCTTTTATTGCTAGAGATTGATATCACTGATATTTACGTGCCCATCGCGGACTTTGAAAAGCTTTCTCCCAGCCTTCACCCCACCCTACACCCAAAAAACAAATGAGCTTCATATAAGCACAATGCATGCTCTATTCGCTTGGGGCACCGGGCGCATGGATTAATGCAGACCAAACGCAGTCTTTACTTTCACTGTCAGAGAGTGCACTGTCACCAACAATAAACAGGCTTAATGTTTTCGTAGAATAGTCTTCTGTATTGGAGAGTAAGTTCGTAATCACATTCCATGAATTAGGTCATGTTATGCTGCTATTGATATAGTTTTGGTGAGAATGACAGGCTTGCTGTGATGACGGTGTCAGAAGTGGTACCATCCGATCGCGACAGTTGGGAGAGACGTCCTGCCTATTTAATGGCCTGGACACTGCCTCGAATCACACGGGTATACTTTCATTTTTCAAATATCAGACTTTTTTAATTTCAAATTTCATTGCTGTAACGCTCAGAGGGACAGTGAGCTAGCCATCTCCAAAGTTTCTGTGAAGTATACACTTTTTCACTCACGAAATTTGACAAAACAGTGCTCCTTTGTGAAGCGTGTGACTGAATTTTGACAAGACAGTGCTCCTTTGTGAAGCGTGTGACTGAATTTTGACAAAACAGTGCTCCTTTGTGAAGCGTGTGACTGAATTCAGATTTGTGAAACGTCCCATCATGCATCTTCTTTCGTTTTATACTCCATGCGGGCGTCTAAGAATAGACCAATTTTCTACGAAACTCAAACGTCTTTAATAAAATAGTTGTATGTTATCCTGTGAATATTTCTACTAAATTTTTAAATTTGAGGAATACGACCTTACACACATATGAAATGTTGAAAATATCAATTATTGAAACTAACAACGTGAATTCTGTAAATCCTCGTCCATTAGTACGTATGTGGCATTTGCGGTGCAACGCGGCAGACAATCTGAACAGTTCTAGCACAGTACCGGACAGGTCGTAGACAGTGGATATTATTTATAATTCAGAACATAGGGACACACACTGGCGTTATCGGCATTTGCTTTCCCAGCAGATCGCTGTGGCACAAACAGCAAACATCAAGCCAAAACAAACCAGGAAGATGAACTGTTTGTAGACAGTACAATATTCCCCGTACAGCTCCTTCAGACGTCTTTCCTTCGGGGAATATTCTTTTCGCAAATAATTGGCAGCTTAATTTCTCTCTGCTATGTTTGAGACGGTGGATATAGGTGAACAAATGGACAAAGACATCAAGGAAGTGAGTCTAACGGAATGATGTCAATAATGAGAAAAAGGAATGCATGCTGTCTAAGACAGTTTATATGTAATACGTATTGTCACAGTCTAAGTATATCTATAAAGAGACCATTTAATTCCAGTGGATTTTGTGGGTTGTGCATCGTTGTCCAAGCCAGGTCGTCTATAGGTTACAGACCTGTAACAGGATTGGACCCTTTTTTCCTCTATGGGCCATATTAAAATTTTGAGCTGCCCTCTGAACCCAGAGTTTTAGCTTTCACCCAGACCCATACCAGATTGAAGCTCATTATGTGGCCCAAATTTTAAGATTGAAATTTTGAGCTCGGTTGCTATTTGTAAACAGACCCTACATTTTTCACTGGTCAAAATACCAAACCCCTCCTCTTCCGCCTGAGCACACCCTTGAGCTGGCAGTTCNGCTCAGAGGGACAGTGAGCTAGCCATCTCCAAAGTTTCTGTGAAGTATACACTTTTTCACTTTTTTTGGCATGCCCTTTACTGGAAGCAGGGCATGCCAAAAAGTGAAAGTACAATTACAGGCCTGTAACCTATAAAGTAAACACGATTCTCTCAGTTCCTTTTATCCTACACCAGGCTTGTTCGGCGCTGGCAACACCTAGACCTACCCTGCCCCACCTCTACTCCACTTCCTTTTATGTTTTGATTGGTCACCTTATAAGGCCCCAGCATTGCTAGGGGCAATTCCAGCAGAATGCCATGTCAGTTACGGTAATTTCTGAACACCCTTGACTTTACAGAAACCAGTTTCGATTTATATCTAAAGAAAATAACCTCCCCTGTTAGAAACTATCAAATCTGATTACAATAAAGTCAAAGCTTTTCAGAAAATAGCGTAAATGACGTGGCATTTTGCTGGAATTGCCCCTAGCCAACTTCCTGAGGCGATGACGGTCAAAAAAAGTCAACAGCACCAAGGAGCCAGGGCGTACTACCTCTCTATCGCCAGGTCGCTACAAAGCAAAATGGACTTATAATTTAGATCTGTGTTTAAGAACGAAAATCAGCATTAGAGCTGTAATGGCCATTGTTACATTAGCACTTTGGCTTCTCAAAGAAGAAGAAAACAAAAATTCTGGCGACGGTCAGTCGTGTACCGCGCAGACCAGATGTTTATGTGGAGGGCGGCGTGTTCTTATTTCTTTCTCTTGTTGCTATTGTTTTCTGCTTATTGTGAGATCGTTTGCCATCCAGCACTAGCTGGCATGAAGATCGATGGAACAGACCTGTTATTATGATGCACCTAGGTCTGTCTGTCTCGTTTCCTGTCTGTGTGTCTGTGTCTGTCTGTCGATCTGTCTGTTTGTCTGTCTGTCTGTCTGTCTGTCTGTCTGTCTGTCTGTCTGTTTGTTTTCCTCTCTGTTTTCCTCTGTTTTCAGCGCTCCATCCCTTGCAAATCTGTCTGTCCACCTATAAGCTTGCATGTCCACATGCAGCCAAGCTTATCTGTCCGTCTCTCTGTTCCCTCNCCCCCCCCATCCATCTATCCGGCTATGATTGTGTGTACCTTTTCTGTCTGTGTGGCTGCCTCTCTGCAGTCTCTCCCTGCTTGCCTCTCTGTTGGTTTGTTTGTATCTCTGAATGCGTGAACCAGTGTGTGAGTTATTGAGCAGCCGACCGACCGATCGACCGACCGACCGACCGACCGACCACTTTCTCACTTTCTGTGATACATAGCTGTCATTCACTTAAATACGTACCCGTAACAACACATAACACAACAGATGGCATCCATATTAACCGCTAGTTCTGTATATTATATGAAACTTTTAAAGTTGTGCCTTCTGATCGTCACCGCCTACAAATGGCCGTGGACGCTGCCTCGTAAAGTTTTCATACGTTAGATTACCTTTTTTGTATCAAAGCCTTGGCAAGGACAGTAAACTGGCGATTTGCAAAGTCCTATGTGTGAAATTCGAACATAAATAGGACTCCTATGTCAAGCGTGCGATGAATTCAGATTGGTGAAATTTCCCTATCCTTACCTTTTATCCCGAGGCAGGCCTCTGTATATGAAGATGGTAACAAAAAATATCTCTGAATGTTTCTCTACTCTTTAAGTTTCTTGTGCAGAGGAAAGAAAAAAGAACACATCGAGAAATGGAGATCTGCAAAAGAGGGGATTTCTCTTTGAAAATAGAAACACTAAATGGGGCAACGCAATACTGTAATCCGAAAATAATCCTTCAAAGGATGAACACGAAAGAGAGAGAGAGAGAGAGAGAGAGAGAGAGAGAAGGACAAGGACACAAGAGAAGTTCTGTTGTGCCTGGGTTTCGGACTTGGCTTCTTGTCCGTTCTTAAAGATATCACATCCGATCGTTACTAACGGGAAATGTAGGTCAAAAGCAAACATATGGCCATATACGTTTTTGGCAGTCAGTGCAAAAGATGAATAAAAGTCTGTAAGAATGTTTTACTAGATTCAAACCATCTATGGATGAGGCTCGACTTATCCAGAGGCCATGTTTTGGATATCTGAAAACAATAAAGGGGAGGCGGTGGAAATCATATTCAGGCTCTTTGGTAGGATATGGAGGTGTAAGAGAGAGATGGGCAGTCGTTTTTTGTGTATCGATACTGTCAATACTAAAACCTCTCGATTTTTAGAACTTTTGATTCATTATCGAAAGTATTCGATAAATTGAAAGTATCAGAAGTAATTTTCGATCGTCTTCCAGTTCTCGGTACCAAAATAATCACCGGTCGCCTTGGTGCAAAGTTAGTTGTATTAAGAGCATCCAAAGATATAACAAAGCATTCAAAATATCGAAATTATTGAAGCCTACTCGATATTTCGTAATAGAAATAAAATCGATGCTGTCTATATGTAGAGCTCGAAGGCTGAGTATCGCGATACTTAAACATTCAAATATCGGCCCATCCTTTAGTCTAGGAGAGCAATTCCCCGATGCCCGGAGCTTCCTTTTCTCTCTGTCGTCAGCGTCCCTGTTGATGTGAAGTCGTAATGAAGGCCTACAAGAATAGACATTTAAAAGGCTCCTGTACTGGGATCCTGGCGGACAATGGAGACAGATGAGCGAGAGCCAAGGCGACAAGGAAGGCCAGTTATGTAGGTTAATCAAGATGCCAGTGAGTGAAAGATCACCCGTTCCCAAGAGCCGGCTGGTTGGCGAGGGATTTCTTGAGAGCGGGAGAGGAAGCGGAGGGAGG